>VXAY01005790.1:312337-326737 GCA_013399855.1 Oxyruncus cristatus | reverse complement strand
CACTAAAACAGAGGTAAGACTCCTGAGTAACTAAGAAGTATCTTTTTACAAAACAGAGCTCAAAATAAAAAGTTATGAGGCTTCCCAGTCCTCAAGAAATAAGTACAGACACCTTTATACCAAGCTCAGTTTGTACCGAACTTCTCTTACCCATCTTTCATATTACATTCTCCTAAACTTATATGCAGGGTAAGAATTTAATCAATATATAGATAAATAAGTTTTACATAATAAATATGTACCCATGCTCAAAATAGTTTTGAAGAGGAGTAAATATCTGGTAAACCACACCCAAAACAAAGAGTAAAGTGAATGGGCTCTGTGGTAATGGTAAATGAAAACACAAGGTAAATATTTTTAGAGGGATTTAATCATGTCCTATTTTTTAAAACAGCTTAGTATTACTGGTAATGTTTTTGAAATTTGGAGAGGAATAAAAGAGAATGAGGCACAGTGAAGCACTGTCAACCTAACAGCGGATACTTAGTTCATTCTCTTCCATTATTGCAACTTGAAAAATAAAAAAACATCCGCAATGATTCAGTAAACTCAATGGGAATGTCATTCAAATACAGCAGAGCATCTGGTCAGAGTATGTCACCATCCTGTTTCTTTTACCCTATGTACATTATGGCAGAATACTACTTACATACTATTCCCAATCACTTATTAAGGGAATACTGCAGAAGATAATTACTAATCCATATTATCATAAATCAGGATATGCTGTATTAATCAGATAATTTCTCAACTGACAAGCTGAATATGTGTAAACAATATTCTTTCTTCTGAGACATTATTTAAATAAGAGCATTACTGCAGTGATGAGGACCACAAAAAGTTAGGATTGCATGGAAGGTTCTTTATAAAACCTACAAATTTATCTTAAAAAAAAATTAGTATTTCTTCTCCTTCTCAAAAGCAAGGACGTTTCTCAGACCAAAACCACTAATAAATTTATCCCTAACAGCAATCACAAGTAACAGTATTAATTTCTAGCTCATTTAACTGAAAACCACAGAACCTTTTCACCTGTGTACATCACCATACTTTCAGGACTAAGACACTACCAAGACTCATTTTGTCTCTGGCATTTTTGTTAGTGTGGAAAGCAGGCCATATTTTGTTTAAAGCGCAGGACTGAATCTGAAAGAAAGCAGCTAATTCTGGAAGATCGGGCTAAAACTACTTGATATTAATTCTAATCTAAAAATTAAGTCTTGGGTGCCTCCACTGCACTAGCTTTATGAAGTAAATAGGCATACAAACACAGAGAGGAGACACTCATTCCACCGTCATACATGAAAAAAAGTGAGTACAGAAATCCTAATTGGGCACCTCAGTGATCTGATTTCCTCACAGAAGTTACATAGGCAAAATTGCTTTCATCAGTAATAATAGATTAGCTCCAAACTCCACATCTAAAATTAAGTGCTTAGGAAAGTCTTCCAAATGCTTTGTTCTAAAGGAGGCCATTACATCAACACTGAATCAAGACAGCTAGTATGAAAAATGGAAAATGGAGATTTCTTTTTACAGTAAGTTATAAAATGTACTTCAGTCAGACATAGGGTCTGAAAAAGTAATAATAAAGTGATGCTCTAAATCACTAAAAAAACTTTTTCTTTTTTTTTAAAAAGTTAACTATCAGGCTTCAGAACAGAAACAGTGAATATGGATATTCTCCCGATAAAGTCTTCTTCGCAAGTAAGCTCTATGTAATTGAGATATAGAGAAAGGGTTTGCTTGGAATTTGAATGAAGGGAATAGCCATGATATAATGAGAAGCAAGTATGATCTACCACTGTAATTAATTTTCCTTCTTCACCCACACTATCACTTGTTATGATAATGTGAATCTTAACCTTAATGAGAAATTTCATACCACCTTGATTAAAGATACTGCAAATAATGATATTCTTTTTATTTTGTTTTTATTTCAGTGAAGAATCTCTGTATACTCTCAAAACCCTCAACCCCTCTGCTAATGAAGTTCCCTTCTACAACACAGACTTTTAGAGACTGATTTATATTTTGTGGTTTTAAGTGAGGATTATGCTATTATGTGTACTAAAAAATTATCATGGTCTGCAGGAAGCCTTTCTGGTATTTTTTTCTAGAGGTACTTTGTCTGAGGACTTTTTAAGATGTAAATTCCTCAATAGAATTGTGTATGCATTCCTTTACATTTGTGAACTAACACAAAAAGCTATAAAACAGTCACAGTACATTTTTGAAATATATTTTACAAAACCCAGAAAATTTTCAAAGATTTCTGGGAACCCTGCAAGCAACTCACTACAAATACATGGAAGTAACATTAAACTGGGCCCAGTGTCTTACAACTCGATCTGCCAACACCGACACCACAAAGCATGATCAAATTTCAAATGTATGCACAATGGATACAGTTTAAGAATTAGAACTGGATTTTTTTGCAAGACTCCATTTTACAAAAAACAGGCTTATTTCATCAACGTGTATCTTCTCAAATTAAACAAGGGCCACATTGCCTTAAAGATGTGTCTTCCCCTCATCACATTTTATCTCATAGCCACTAGACATCAGCAAACCTGCTGGAAATCACAAAAAAAATGTAATATGTGGTAGTCCATTAAATGAAACTGCCTCAAGAAAAATTGTTTTCTCAGCAGCCTCAAAATACAGTGACATACCACATGACAGGAATCACTGCTCACCATATTGGTTAACAAGTAATAAATTACATGGTTAATATTGAAGAGTTTACATTTGCAAGGAGAAGTAGCATTTTCTAGGGACTTTTGTTTTGTAGAAGACTATTGTTCCAGTTTCTAGAAAACAGAGACTTCTTTCCTGAAAACAGTGTTTTAATTATTTCAGTGAGGAAATCATTCCATCCTACTTAGGCATTTACAAGATCCACCTGGTCTTTCATCAATATCTTGTCTAGAATAGAGCAGTATACTGCATATAGTGCTTTGCAAAATCCATAACCTGTATCTCAGTGGTGTACTACCTATATCTGATTAATTTTACTTTCATGATCCTAAATTATTAATTTTTTTTTTTTTGGCACACACCTAACCATACTCCACTATATAGGACATTCAACACCTTAAGAGTTTCACTAATGCCTATCTGCTGATCACATACGATAAGCCTGTTCTCACTTTTGAAATCGCTGACACCAAAACAACTACTCATTCAACCAGGTTTACTTTTATCCTTTTCAGCTACTCAAAGGCAGAGGTCCCAAAGTGCAAAAACTGTTCAAAAAAAATTTAATCTAGAATGGGCACGACCAGACAAAGACCCACTGGGTCCACAGCAGTCCCATGCTGCTGGGCCCCCTCACTGGATTCAACTGCGTGGCCTCACAGAAACTGACAAGCCCAACTACTGAAACTCATATTCAGGAACTACATCATAAAACCAACAATACAGGACCTAAATCAACTCCTATCCAACGCAGTGGGAGAATCTTTTTGCTTCAATAAAATTGGATCTGAACACTGCCAAAAAAATGGCAATAAAAAAACATCAATAAATGGGGCAGTAAAAGAAGAAGAAATACATGTTGCAATGTCTGTCGAGGCATACAGTGCAAACAAGTAGATAGACTTCCACTCCTCATTACTGCCCATCAGCTCCTACTAACTTCTAATTTTAAGAACTATTATATGTATTTAAACAACTTTCCCTAATCAACTTTAACGGATCATTTTTTGGATAGTATTTAAAAACCTCCATGTGCAAAAAAGCTGTAATAAAATCTAAGGCACCAAGCAGTCTCAAAAATCCCATATGGCTGCTGTCTGCAACTCTGGATAGCTAGATATGTTCAAAATTCTGGTTCTGAGAATCTACGCTTTTTAAATCAGTGGCCTAAAAAATGCTTAAATAAATTGCTCATTTTACAGGCTGCAAATAAATAATTAGTAAATATTATTGGGAAGGCACAACTTCACTCTTTCAGTTTCTTTACGAACAGCATTTAAGATAACTCACACTGCAATTATGCACTTATGCTTACGTTTGGAAATATTTGTGCATGGATAAATGAAACTGGCACACATTCCACTCAAGTTGCTACTGCAATACAACAAAATCTAAGCCAGATTTCACTTAAGATGACCCACACATCATGGGCTGAAAAAAGAAAAAAAAACCCAAACGTGAACATGCAAACTAGCTGCTTTCATTCAGCTTTTTTTTTTTTTTTAATCCAGTTTACTATGCAGGGCACAAGCGAAAGCATACAAAGGATAAGATGATTTCCACCCATTTAATAAATGCAGGCAAATACTGGCTTCGATCACAGCAATTTCATTGGAAAGCTCAGTTCACCAGAGAGTGTGCAACACAGAATGAGAGAAAGGCAAAAGTGGCTGAAAAGCAAAGGGAAAAGTGTATGCAACTTGGGCATAAGTGAAGGGACAAATATAACCCTAGAATTAAGGTCTTTTGAATACAGGAATAATAAACTTCCAAGTAAATGTCACTTCACTATCACTGAGTTNATATATATATATATAATTATTAGGCACACACTTCCCATGTTCTTTCCCCCCAAAAGCAGAGCTGACAATGGTGACAGCAGAGTGTGTAATTAGTTTTTATTGTTCCCCTGACAGCCACAGCTCTGCAAGGACCCCTTGCCTTTTCCATTGTAAATGTTATGGAAAAATACACTAATGACAGGCATTTAATTACGGGCACAACGACCATGATGGGAGCTGTGCCAAAAGTGATTGGCAGCTTTGGACACCAGATATCCTCAGCAATGGTTCTTTTTCTGTCATACCTTGTAATCCAGATTACTGAAGAGATGAGAGTTTAAAAATATCTTTCCTGAAGCTTTCGTTATTGTCTAGATATTATTATGAATTACCACAAACAGACAGGAACAGAGAGAAAGAAATCAACAAAATGGTAATTTTTTTTGTTAATACCATGAGAGTTTCTGAAAGAGGTCTCTCCGCTCACAATGCCATCAACATAAAAGAAATCCCTACTGACTCCAGAACATAGTTGACTTTTTTTTTTAATTACACATAGTCACAAAGAGATGCTATGCCCTTTTAACATATCTTTATTCAGTATTTGCAACAAACTGTTCCACATTCAAATGTAGTTGCTGAGGTGCTTTTTCGCCTGATTAATTAGCAATTGGGAGACATGCTTTTTGGCAGCTTTTGTATTCCTGTTATTTCTTTTGGATTGGCACAAAATCTCCCTTCTGGAAGCACCAGTATTTGTACTCTACCCCACTTAGTGATGGATCGCTAATTTTTAATAAATTGAGCCCCAAGAGAACTGCAAAAAGATGTAAAAGTGTACTGGAGCAATAAATGTAAACAAACAAACAAACAAATAAATAAATGGGCAGTGGGTAAGAGCCCTTGCAGAACATAAAATATTAGGTCTCTTCCAGACTGTACATGGAGAGCCTATCCACGAGACCACATGCAGTCTTAATACATTGGTCTGAATTGGCTTTTAACTACTTGAACCAAATGTCTGCCTTTACAGCTTTAAAAAGTGACCAGCTAATGTGGATGCACAATTTCCTTGAAGAATGCTATATCTGAATGTTCCTTTGCTGTTTCTCATCCCCCTCCTAGGACCAGATGAATGTAATTGCTCTGTGAAGCAGATCTCTATGAAGAATGACCACACAATTCTGGACCAAAAGGTTCTAAGTCTATGTAGCAGTCACAAATTCCTGGCTAAGCCGAACAAAGCAACATTATTCCGAAGTGGTAAGTTTGGGAATATAAAAGTGAAGCTGTCTGGTTCTAAAGTGGTAACTTACAAATAGCTGCAGAATCACTGCTAGCTGTCCATCCCCCATCCAGCTGGCTCTCATATCAGTAACTTCAAAAATGCAGTTTGCCATTATGGTGGCTTAAGGCACTTTGTGTGCCAGTGCAATGACCATGCTGTGTGTGCATGTCAGAAGGTCAATACTTTCAAATTCCAGAGTCTCTCTTTATTTCCTTCTTTTATGGAAACAATAAGAAAGCAAGCAGGATTGATAGCTCCTACTTTGTTAACTTCTGCTCACCAAATGCCCTGCCTGTATGAATACATAACTATTTTTTTAAAAATCTGATCAGACGTCAACTAAAGTGGAAAAAAACCCCCGCAACCAACAACAAAAAACTCCTATCCAATGCAGCTGTTTTTCCTGCTCATTACCAACATTAATTGGTAAACTTCCTTGCAACAACTTTTAATAATTGCAGGGGACCCAACATCATTAAAGCTGCTAGAAGTCCTTATGTAATGCTGATGAATTAGCACTGAAGACTGACAACTGTACTACAAAGATCATCATCAAAATTACCATTAAAATACTTACTTATTTGTATGTCTCCTCACAAAAAAACAAAAGAATCTGTATTTTATTTAAACAGCAATACAACAACTACAAAATCTTAGACGTTAATAGATTTGGGAGGTTTTTTTGTGTAGTTTTGATGAAAAGGTTTAGAATGTATTAGGCTCCAGTTTCAAATGCACAGACTGAGAAAAGATACTCAAATTTATTTACAAAATTTTAACAAATGCAAAGTAAAAATTAAACCCAAAATCCCTATGTATGGTACCAGAATTAAAATAAAAATACTTATATATTTCTTAGCAAGTCCCTCTGTGATAAGATAATGTGATTTTAAGGTCTGTAGAGAGAAGGAAATTCTTCTTAGTTGTAATATGAATATGAAAAATACTACTTCGAAGTGCACAAAAGCAAAAAAGGTGCTTCATTGCTACCCACCCAGGAACAGCCACAGCACTCAGCCACTAATGATGAACAACTCACGCAATGTGGATGTGCCCGCCACTGCCAGCACCCACCCACAAGCCAGAAAAACTACACCATTTCAGGGAGGAAATATTACGTTATTTCAATGAATAAAGAGGGTCAATGATGCACGGAAAACATTAATTTTGGCACAAAACATATCCTATCAAAATTTGCATCCTTTTTAAAAAGATCATGAGGCCAAATTTTATCTTTCAGAATGAAACAAATATATTTTAGCAGAGGGTTACCAGCGTCGAAGTGGACATATCTCCTACCCCAGTTTTTCTGCCTCACCAGATGTTTCACAAACAAATAATTTCTTCTGTGCACACCAGCACCATTTCATTACTGTAATCAGAAACCAAAAATGGTGCCTATCAAATAAGATGGTTCTTCAAGAGTCTGATGAAAACAAACAAGCAAAAAATAAAGTTACTCAGTGATAAACAAGAAGTAAGATTCTTTTATTGTGGATACTGCTGTTGAACAGTTCCTCATCAGATTAATGTGATGATCTAATGGCAGAAAAGAAAATTAACAACATGAAAAATAACTAATACTGTACTTACAGGTTTTATGAATCTAAGGTCCTTTTTTTACCATGCCATATGTCAGCTTGGATAGGTAAATTCTTCCACCAGATTATAATGCAAGTGACAATAAGAGCTGTAATCTTCAAGGCTTTCCAAGTAAAAACTGTTGAACATGAAGAATTTCCTCTAAATTGGTATTAGCAATTCAAGCAGACTTGCTAATTAACAGGACTCTTGTGTATCTTCTCGTTAGCTGATTTTTCTTTTGACAGCATTTTTACTGGTCATGCATTTAAACAGAAAAATGGCCATGAAACAACTAGCATACCAGCTCACAGAACATGGGCATCAAACTATTTTTCTGCATTTTACAGCAGTCAGAAATAAACAAACTTTTTTTTCGTAAAACTAGGGTCTAACAATGTATTTTCATCAACCTGTCAACAGTAAAATATGAAGGATGTTTCCCCAGAATTGGGGAGTATATTTCTTTTACTGGAAATTCTGGCATTCTATGGGGGAGAAATACAATCTCAATCCTTGCGGAACAGCAAGGGGTTTTTTTACATATTTTCAAATACTTCATTTTAACACGAATTATTTTCTAAAATGTGTAGGAATGGGAATTTGTGCTTTTGTAATGTAACATTCTAGGCTCAGTTTCCTAAAAAAGAGGATTTCAGACACATTTACATGTTTGCACACTATAAAATAATACCCACCATTTTGAATGAGCTCAACCATAATGTAGCTTGTAGAGACTACAATGAATAGGGAGAGTGCAAAACTGCAAGGAAGACTTCTAATGCGTGAATGATCCTATTCTTCCATTCAGCTATGCTGAAGTACCTTACAGTATGGCTTACTCATAATAACTGTAATACCACTAGAAAGCAATTTCAATAACATGTCTGTTTATTTTAAACTGAGCATTTTCATTTCGTTATATTCATGTGCTTCTGACTAAATGTTAAGCACAAGTGCAACAAAAATTTAAATGAAACAGAAGCCTTTATTCTCAACAGTGAACTACAACATTCAGAAACACTAGAAGATGAAATTAATCATAAAACTAAAGACATTTTTTAAGAACAATGCTCAGAACTGAATAGCAGAGCAAAGAGTGATTACTGGAAGAAAATCACAATTCCAAAATACTTCTAGCTGCATTAAAAAAAAAAAAAATTAAAAAAAATAGAAAAACAGTGAGCCAAAGCAACAGAGGCGCATCTCATAGTCACGGACATACTGTCTACTCATGGTTTCTCCAGTAAAGGTTGCATCTTTTTTAACACCCTCTCTAAGCTGTTCCCAATGACCAGCCTTCTTTATGCACTTTCTTGAAGTCTGGTATTTCAGCAATGCAGCAGTCCTCTGCCCAGCAACAGACTGCGTTAGGAAGAAGCAGTAACAAAGTACTCGAATGAGCCCAGAGAGTTCTCAAAGCACATTCCTATAATCTTCTCTGTTTCATTTTACATTTGTGTGCCTGAGTGCTTGCTTATCTACCTGCCCACCTACTGACCTGGGAACTACTAGCGTGTGAAGAAACAGCACACTGGGAAGATGGCCAAGAACTAAAACACAGATTCTGCAAATATTTTTTTTTTATTATTACTTTGAACTCTAAAACAAAATATCTTAGCCAGAAGATGAGACCTGGAAATTTGATTGAAATTCCATCCACTTTCTAAACATTGAGAGATAACCAATTAAGAAAATTGATTTTCAATTTTTTTTTCTCACACAGCATTATTATATACTCTACACCACATCACCTTCTAATGACACACTTCAGTGCACACATATGTATATATATGTGTATTTATACGTCGGTACACACGTACTTACATTGAAATACATACATATTCTCATACAAATGTGTATACATCACATATGCCTCTCCATATGAATGTCATGACCATGGCTCCTGAAGGACTAATTGCATTCACTCACTTTCTCAGCCCAGCTTGAAACTGGTAGATTGCTGGGATCATAGCAATAGGGGAAAGAAAGGAAGGCTCATCTTTATCTGTCCCTCTCAAAAAGGAGGGGCTAGCAGAAAGAATGCAGTAAAGTGTCCTGACTGTGTGCACTTGGAAAAGATTTAGGAAGAAGCATTTCATGAAGACCATGTAGCACTTAACAAGGTGCCTTTCATACAAAGGTGGAAGCCGGAGAAACGATTGTTCTTTGTGCAGTTTTTCCATAGAAGGTTTGAAACTGTTTCAAACCCCCACTTTTAAAATTAACACCAATGTTCTTTCGGAGATGCAAGGTGTTAATGAAACTATTAAAAGCAGAGAAAGTAGGTGTAAAGCATTGAAGGCTCTACTACTGATCTTTTAATTACAGGGAATCAGAAATTTTCTTTAGCTCTCAGAGAAAGCTGCTGGATAAAATACTCTCAAAATACAAGCTATGCTGTTTCAAAATTGTTTTTTAATATACATATATAAACAATATATATATATACATAAGCATGTGTGCCATGTGTATATATATCCCAAGTACTTGGGTTCCTATGATTCCCTTGACACGAGAAACTTTAACAACACCAAAGAAAATGCCTTCATTTTGCCCCTATTCATCCCCAGCTTCTTAGTTGTTCTTAACATGCGTAACCGCTTTCTTCCTCTTCCAACCATTTCTTCCTGGCTTCCCTAAACCTTGTACACAGGCAGAACTGTATCTATATGGAAAACAAACAAGCAAAACTGAACCAAACAAAACAAACAAAAAAAAAAACCCAGCCCACGACCTCGGCATATACAACCAATACAACATGGTGAAATCTGAAAACACATAAAAATGGATGGCAGGATACTCAGAAATCCACTCAACCAGCAAGTGTGCTCTTAAAGTGCCACAATCAGAGCTTCTCAAAACTAAGTCTGTTCCTTTGGCTGGTCCAGGAAGGCACTTAAGTACACATCCAGTCATCCACGCAACTGATACAGAACCTAAGTGTGTCTGTTTCTAACTTCAGAGAAGTTACATGCTTTTCTGAAACAGTGCCTAAATACTCAGCTACAGAATTCACCTAAGTTTAGACATCCAGGTTGTGAAATTCTATTCTATGCATGGAATTTTCTGTTTGCTGTTGCCAAGTATCTAACCTAAAAAAACCCTCTAGCAATACTGATAAAATTGTGGTAACCAGCTTAATTATGGGAAATCACCAGCTTAAGTTTTTATAATAATTTTCTTACAGATTTTATACACCATTTTCTTGCATAAGATACAGCCAAGCCCAGTAATACTCCTAGTAAAAAAATATTTGTTTTTGTGAGACTACAAGCTTTGGCCTTTATGTATGACCAGAAACTAGACTCGAAATGCCATTCGAAAACCATCCTGAAACAAGTAACAATATATGAAGCTACATAACCTGACACTGAAACAACTTACACGGAAATACCTAAATACAAATCACAGCCTTAAAGCACACTCCTGCAAGCAGAAAAATGTATCATTAATTACAACAAGTAGTTCAGCTTGAACTCTGACAAGATTAAAAACAGTAGCAAGCACCAGACACGCAAGTAGACCGCTTCAAAATTTGGCCCAGGCACACGATATTCAGTCTGAATTCTAATTACAAGGACACTCGTAATCAGGATTAAATTAATATGCTCCATTACAAAACTGAGCGTTATAGTCAGAATAATATTCTCTGATGACAATAGTTTGCTGTCCCATATAAGAACACATATGCAAACAGTGCTGAAGATTAACACACTTCAGGGTGACTATTAGAATTGGTGTACGTTTAATTCTAAACCTACACAAATAAACAAATAAAACACATTTTTGAGCTTATTTAAGGAATCATTTCCAATTAAAAAAAAATTATTAAAAGAAGTTATTTTATTTATACTTTAAAATCCACATACTTGAACATATTCTCACTTAGAACTGGACTACAGCATTTATAGTACTTCATGTATGCTGATAATTAAACATGTAAGTCTAAAGAAGGAAGAGTAAGGAAAAGGAATACTTTAAACATTCCTAATAAGAGACTTAGACTCTACAAGAATACACAACTTTGTTACACATACATGTTAACAATAGTGATCATACAACATTTTCTAATTGTTCTAGTAGAACTTTGGCAACTAACCAAGCAATGTAATATGAATTTTGCCTCAGGTATTTAAGAAATATTGTTCACATAAGGAGCACTTATCAATTGGGCCACTCAACAATTTACTAATGTGTTTTTCAGTGGGAATGAAAACTTTACGTATTTCAGTGAGCTGCTGGACTTTCATACTAAAAAATGAAACATCATCAAATTGGAAGGAAAAACAATTATTATTAAATTCTTCAAAGTTTAGATGAAATGTTAGTTTAGAGTGCCTTTAATCACTAGCAAAATGATCAGTGTTTCATTTTTTAAAGTGAATTAATTAGTTCTATAGCAGTTTATTAATTCTGAATAAATACAATAAAGAAATAAGCTAAATCACAATGGTGGTATCTGTGTTTAAAGAACAACAGTGTATTTTGTCTTCTAATTTCATATAGGTATCACCAAGTAAGCATCCCTACTTACTTCTGCATGCGTACATCTCTTGAGTCTGCCTCTGGATGCAGACAAATCACTGCAAAGTTATTCCCGCAACATTGTTAACTGCTCTAAAAATTTTCATAACCCAAGACAATTCTGCCTTCAGCTTACATTCTGACTAAACAAATTCAAAAGAGAAGTGCTTTCTTTTTTTGGGGTCTCTTCCACCTACCATTCAGGTGTTTGCCTGCTTTTCTGTAACGATCATGTTATTTGGAAAGCACATAAAAACTGGCACGCTGCATAAAACAACTGCACCCTCCTCTTTCTCATATTTCTAACTCACGAATAAACATGACATGTCCAAATAGATATATCCATTGTGAAAGAGCAGTGGGTATATTAAGAGAAGAAATGTTTGTTTTTAAAATAGAAGGTTTAGAAACATCTTAAAATTAACTCTTCCTGTAGTGTTTGGAAGAATAACAAAACTAAGTTTTCTCTGTAGTCTGCTGATGTCTAATGCTGGATTAATAAGAAATTCCTTTACCAGTAATAAAACATGATAAAATTACTAGAAGCCTTAAAAATCCAACTCAGTGAGTAGTACCTAGTGACTAGGTAAGCATTGCTTGTATCTTAAACTCTCTTTACCTATGTACAGTTATTGTACAAGCTCATCATACATAAGACAACAGAAGTGAAAAATCTTGAATGTAAGACTACTTTTGAAATATTTTAGCTGTTATACGAGCAATGTGTGCATTCAGTCAAAGCTACTTCTTTCAACGATCCTCCTTTTGCCCAGTGGGGTTTGCGAATATTACTTTATTTTTTTACCAGCAGTTACAGTTCATTTTGCCTAACAACAACAAAAAAAATCCTCTGGTTTTTAGAGACAAGCAATTTTTTGGGACATGTGTTCTTTGATGTGTGATGTGAGGTGTAACTTTTCATCTTATTTACTTTGAGCTATTTTTTTTAACACATGTAAAAAAAGAGGAAAATATAGAGACAGGCATTTAAAATCATAAATGCTCATCATTCCTAAGCATGATTGTTTCTGTGGATAAATTCTCTCTGTCTCAAGCTTTTTGTGCTGACAATTTTTCACTGAGGTGTTGCGACAAGGAACAGAGTACTGGACACACCAGCTAACTCAGGGCACTTGAAAATTCTGCCTGTTAACTTCTGCATCACCTATTTGGAACCTGCTCTGGAATACCGAGTAGGAGAGTTTTCTGCAGGCAACACAGACCTATTAAAAAACATGACCTGTAACAAAAATCAATGTGCTAATCTCAAGCCAAACAGCAGTATCAGAAGCATAAAAAAAGAGATAACCTAAGATAAAATGTCCCCAAATTTACTTAGACTAGCTTGACAGGTTTACCAAAAAAAACCCCAAAAAACACAACAAACCCACAGACAAACAAAAAAAAAGTAAGTCTGCTCATAGGCACTTTAACAAGGCAAAAAAATTAATACCCAGCTGACTTTGTACCTAAACACATGGATACCATTTGGAGCAGGGCTGCAATTGAAATCTGCTGATGCTAAACATGAGGGAAAACTCCAGAAAAAAATTGTAAATTAAACTTTCCTTTCTAGTGCTGAACGGAACACGCAAAGCCTGGTACCAAGAACCCTCGGCGAGAGGGGAGCGGGGGGCGACTGTGCCAGCACCGCCCGGCCCCGCCGGCGGGGACAGCGAAAATTCTCGGGACACAGACCCCTGGCCCGGTAGGGAAAACCTACCTCGCTTCCGGACCTTCAGCCCGCTCGGGAGAGCCCCCCGCCGGGCGGGTAGGGCAGGGTCGGGCAAAGCCGCGCTTGACAACCCTCCCGCCCTGGGTGCCGCGGAGCCGGGGACCGTGGAGGCAGAGCCCGGCCGTCCCTGCCCGGGGCCGCATCCTCGCTACCGGAGCCCACCAGGGCAGCTTCGGGGCCCGCTACCTGCGCCCCTTCATCCCATCCAAGCCTCCGGAGCGGGCTCGGCAAAAGGCACGAAGCTGCCCCGCGGAGACGAGCACCCACACTCAGTTGGGGGCGCATTCGCCCGACTCCCGCGGGCCGGCGGCCACCGACCCCGGGGAAGTCTGGTGTGGCCAGAGAGGAAGGAAAGGGGGGCGATAAGAGAAAACCACCCCCGGCACCCTTTCCTGCAGCCCTGAACCTCTGTTAAAATAAAGTTTTCCACGCCATTCTCCAGCCGGGGTTAGTTCCTGCGGTTTCTGGGCACGAGTCGCCGGCGCCCGCTCGCCGACAGAGCCCCCTCCCGCCCCGGTGCGCGCCCGCGGCCGCCCCGCGTACCTGGGATTGGAGCTGTTCCAGTAGACAGCGTAGCGGTCGGCCACCGCCTTGGCGCCGGGCTCCTGCCCGCGCACGCACACCCACAGCGCCGCGGCCGCCAGCAGCAGCATCTCCACGTGCGGCATCTCCGCCCGGCCGGCGGCGCAGCGAGGCGGGATGCAGGGGAAAATATTAAAAAAATGGGGGACGAAAGGAGAAAAAAAAAAAAAAGAAAAAAAAGGGACAGGGGGCAGGCGGGACCGGGA
>VXAY01005790.1:211281-305685 GCA_013399855.1 Oxyruncus cristatus | reverse complement strand
ACAAAAAAAAAAAACCAACAACAACAGAAAAAAAAACCAGCAGAAGCAGTGGACAGTATTAATATAGCTGTGGCAAAGATTGCTGTTCATTCTTCCAAAAAGCTCTGTATTGAGCAGATACACTATACAGGTTATACAGATTATGTTACATGAGCAGGCTCCCATTTCAGCATCTGTGCATCTCCTATGATGACATGGCACAATTGAAACCAGTTAAGGTAAATATTAATCCTGTTTGACCTTGTGATACTTTAAAATGATCTTTTGTGTTGCTTGCTCTTCCAATGGCCATGCTGAGACTGCATTTTTCCAGAGTCCTCTTGATCAAAGTTAGCTTTTCAGATTTCTTTCTCTGCACTGAGTAACTGCAGCTGATGGTCTAGAACATCCGTGTTTGCTTAGAAACTCTGTTTTTAAGCAGTCTTTTCAAAATAGACAGAAGGAAATTAAAAGAAAACAACAGATAAACAAAACAAAGCCCTCAGGAAACAAAGAGGTACATATGCACATAAAACTGAATGTTGAATTCAAAATAATATGACAAGAAACAGGTATTTGCAGGTATATGTGTTCTTGGTTTTGTAATGATACATTGATTAGTGAATAAATCATTGGTCTTTCTTATGGACATGCTGTCTTTTGGTTATTGTTTGTTAAAGTCTTATTGCAAGGGATGGACAACTAGCAGGTTTCTCTTCTGTCTCTGTCTGGATAAGTAAAGAAAAACAAGTTAGAAAATCAAGGCGTGGGTGGAGTACTGTTATCACCTAAAACGTGATGGAAATCCTATACTTAATTGCCTCCAAGCCCTGTGTAGTAAACATGACTGTAATTTTTATTATTAATAGCACACTTTACAAAAACAAAAAAAATTCACAAGATACCTTTTAATACTTTTCAGAATTTAATCAACATTCAAGATGGTTTTCAATTTAAGTTTGTGAAACTGCAACCATTATTCTTGCTGCTCATTTTACATATGAATCATAAGCTGTAAAATCATAAACAGTTCCTATTGTTGCAAAACCCGGTGCTTGCTTGTGCATATCTTCCAGTACATTGCAAAGTCTTAGACTTTGACACTGTTACCTCATCACACAGCACCACCCATCAACTAACATTACTCACATTAGTGAAAATGAATCAACAGAAAAAAAAAAGCAACCTAACAACAAAGAGCTGCAAAGTAGGTTATTACAGATTATGTCACAATTCTGCTCTGCTAACACTGGAGGCACTTTCCCTGATACACAGCACAAGTAATAAGTAAAGTTTTGTAGCCTAAGGACAGCTGTAAGAAGTTTGTATGCAAAGTAAACGGCATGAGATAGTCTTTACATTCAGGATACTTCAGAGTGCTTTTGCTAAAAGTTCTTTTGCAAGCTTAGCATGCATTACATGCTGGAGACCTGTTTGTAGATGAGATGCTTTCTTAGCGAAAGGAACAGACCTGGCAGTGCATTATTATGTGCCATGGATGGCACATGGTCTGTGCAGATGGTCTTCAAGATGTCTGTCAGCACTGCATAAAGATTACCCCTGTGGGTATTTGGTGCAGCTTCTTGCCCCCAGTGTTTGCTTTGTGGAACCACGGTTCCACTGGTACTGCAGCAGTGGAACAAGGTCCTTTGTGTTGTGGAGAAAATCTAATCTGGTTAAAAGAACAAACAGAAATAAGACTGATATATATTATTGCAGTTAATTAGTAAGAAAATTCTGGAAAAGTCTGTGTGCAACTATGCACTTTGGAAGGTCTTAGCTGGAAGAAAGAAATCTCAGATGTTTCCGCGATGAAATACTGGAGATTTATTTACTGTAGGCAGTGTGGAAAACACTTGCCCGGTCTTTAGCTGTACTTCAATAATGTTTTCAATTAAAAAGCCAATTCTTAGAATCATGTGACTAAGAAAACACACCCTCTCCTTTAAAGACTACATGTCTGCACAGTTAGCAGAGTTGAGTTTGAAGCAGTGAAACCTAAGTGATTTTTAGGTAGGAGATATCACATTCATGAGTGGGTAGCTGGTATTTGCAGGCCTGTATTTGTCTGACCTCCAATACGAAATAGAGAGAGGAGAGTTATCAAAGACATTTAGGAAAACAATTAAACCACAACTTCCAAAACAGGGGCATGAGAAAGGGGACATTGCTTAACCCTCTTTATTCCTAAATCAGTGAGGTTCAGTAGTATAACATTTCTGTTTTAGATTTTGCCTACAGCCTTTTATACTGCATGTAGTATACCAAGTTTGGCTGACTCTTGAATTCCAGGAGATTAGACTCAGCCAAACAAGAACAGTGCAGAATTAGTTGCTCTGTATGATCTATGCCAACAAAACAGACATCAGCCTGACAAATGCCAGTCTGATAATCATCATGGAAAGCCAGATGCAGAAAAGCAATAAGGTTAAAATTTTTTATGACTGGTTAGCAAGGCTTTGGCTGTGGGCTTATTGTCAGTGGAAGTGGAGAGGATGTAGTGCAGAATGAATTTATGAAAACATTGCAAAAGTTTGAATGACATTGTCTGCTTTGTGCCAGTTCTAAGTTGTAAGAATATGATTCTCCTTATCATCAGTTCTGCCATAGCTTTGTAGAGCATTGTACTGTTAGAGAAGAAAATATAAGAAATTTATTTTATCAGACCATAATGTCAAAAACTTAGATGAGCAAAAGTAGTCTTTTGGCACTCCTCATCCCTCTTACTTCATTATGATTTTTTTTTTTTAAAGTTCCATCTCAGATGAGCTTTTGTACAGACCTTACTGCTTAATGAAAATTATTCATTAAAATATTACTTTTTTAAATTGAAGTTACAGAATACTTGTACAGTTAAGAAATTAATTTCACACCTTTTTGGCAATCATTTGTTTTACCGTCCTTCATTTTGGACCTTGGCCATATGCACTTCAAAGACATGCATCTTTATATTTGACATTGGAAAGGTGTTCTCAAAACTAATTTTTCTCAACCTTCCATTTCAAAGTGAAGAAAACAGAGGAGATAGTGAGATCCAGCTAACAGATGACTAAAAACCAGTTCTGAAATATAGGACTATCTTACAACTGTTGAAGGAAAATGCTGAAATCAAGAATTGAGGGACTACTGATAAATCATAGAAGGGTACAAATAAAATCTTGATAAGAATTCATTAGCAGATTTCTTAGGTAGAAGGGATTATTACTACCTTGTAAAATCCATTAAGTATTCTTAGATCATTTAGTGTTTCCAGCATAAATAAAAGAAAACAGACAGTAACTGTCTTATACTTCTCAAGTCCTTTGTCAACAGGCATATGGCAGAAATAGAGTGGAAAATCATAGAATCACAGAATCAGACAGGTTGGAAAGGACCTCTGAGATCATCAAGTCCAACCCTTGATCCAACACCACTGCGTTTACTAGACTATGGAACTAAGTGCCGTGTCCGGCCTCATCTTGAAAACCTCCAGGGATGGAGAATCCACGACTTCCCTGGGCAGCCCATTCCAATGGCTGATTACTCTCTCTGTAAAGAATTTCTTTCTAATATCTAACCTAAACCTCCCCTGGCACAGCTTAAGGCCATGCCCTCTTGTCTTACCGCTGGTTGCCTGGGAGAAGAGACCAACCCCCACCATGTTACTCTAAAGGCTGCCGATGAGATCAAGAGGTCTGCTATCACTTATGACAGTAAAAAGGTTTTCATTTTGCGTGACAGTTGATGTTTTCCACTGTGCAAATGTTGCTACATCTTCTCTGAGCATAGAAATGGTGTAATGATTAATTTGGGGTAACTTACTTCTGAGGGGGGAAAAAAGAGGAGAGGGAAAAATAAAACTTGGACAAATCAAAACATGACACTCTGAGGGCTGATGTCAACAATCACAGTGGGGCTTTTTATTACTAAGTTACTTAGGATTTGACCAGTTCAATATTGCTCTAATGTGTATTAGAATATCAGAACTTTCTCAGAAGAAATTTGCCACTTTATTTTTTGCCACATCTTCTCATTTAACAAATCCCTGAGATTAAATACTGTGTTTGTCTACATGACGATAAGCTGAAGAGTGGATGTTCTTTGTGCAAACACAGTGTACCACTAGGATTGCAACTGCTATACAGTAGTGCTCAGTAAAATCTCCTGGTCCTGGAAGGTGCTGAGTGAGACTGTCACACATGAAGCATATTCATTTCTCATTATCTTTGGTGGAGTAAAGAATGTTCAGAATTGTATAGGAATGAATACAACAAGATTAGACCTACAGTGCCTAAATCTTCCATGACTTACAACAAAAGAAAATTAGTGTGTTGTTATAAAACGTAACTCTTTGTGTGGAGAATCCATGCAAATTGTCAGAAAGAGTGACTTGCAAGTCACCTATGAGAAAAGGTGTAGCAAGACACCTAACACAGTCTGGCCAATATCATGCAGATCCGACACTGCACAGTTTCCTCAGCATAGCCTGTATCTGCAAGATCATGCTCCACTGCATAGGCTTTAACACTTAAGAGATTCTTGTATCTGTAGTGTAAAATTGCATATGTGATAGTCAGTAAATCAAGATTAATAAAATGTATGATAAATTTTCATTAATAATTGAAAAGCTTATGTGAAACACCAAGGAATATGAAACGGAGATAAATGCCTGCAAACTTACCCTTGCCAACAAAAACACTGTGCATTGTGGATCAAGAAAGTCTAGTACATTGTATTTAGTGTAACTGGAAAAACAGTGAAGGATATCATTATAGCACAATAAATAACCCTATAGTATAAAACCTGATATGACTGTTTGTATTGGTTGGGCTAAATGTGGAACTTTAAAGCTTTTTTGCAAAAAAATCCTTTGTTATACATACGTATATATACCTATATATATAGATAGATATCTGGAAGAGAGCACTTTTTTTTTTTTTTTGTCCTGAAAATCTTGAAAGGTTATAATCATGGTTTAAAATAAGTAACTTTCAATTTTTCCTTTGTGGTCATCAATTCCACTTCTCCAAAGAACCTCGTAAACACAATGGGCCAAATGCCAGAACAAAAATTAAATGTTCGTGTGATCCCCAATGGAAGACATACTTTAACTATGAAGTATTCTCACAAGAAACCTTGTAACCCTTACATGAAAGTCAATGATCTAGAGTTTGTGGCATTCATGTTTGTTGCTTTGACAGCACTGTTTATCAAAATAGCTACAATTTTCAATGAAAGACTACTTAATTTTGACTATATTGCTTTTCTGTTGGGAAAGGACCTATAAATAATAAGTTCACTATGTTTTTGGGGTAGTTTATAGTTGATCTGGTTTGTTCCGCAGCAGTCAGTTAATCCCTTCAAAGTCTCATCTATTCCGCAGTTCATTATTTTCTCTAAGCGTAGATGGAATATATTAAAGCTATGTGGAAGCATTTAAAAAGAAAAAAGGTTGGAAAAGAACAGTACCCTGCATGTCAGCCCTTTAGAGAACTGAAAAAACCAGATGCTTTGTTGCATTGTTTTCCCAAGATACTTCCACTGTCTTTTCCCCTTTTCCTCATCTAGTGTATTTATCTCTTTTTCTTATACTCATTTAAGAAACTGCATTTAAAAAGCAAGTTAGGTTACATTTGACAGATATAGCTGCTCTCATATTACCCTGATATTCTCTAGTTGCTCTTTGCTTTTGTTACTGATTTATAAGAGCTGGCTGTAATTTGGTACTATGCATTTTGAAAGAAGTGGCAGTTTAACATCAAAAGACACAGAAGCAGTAAAGGTCTCAGACTTGCACAGAGTCCCCACATACACAATATACTATTGTTTGTACTGCATATGCATAACAATTGTTTGAAAGTATCCAGCCTGACTTGCCAGTAACTTCCCAGTCATGTGTATGGGCCTAGACCTTTTACAGTTTGAGTTTTTTACTTGGTCTGCTTAGCAAGATAGAGGCAAAATTCATAATGGACTTCATCATGGACTGGATTTCACTTACAGTGAGTAAGAAACATAACAGCATCAAACAGAATATCTGTAGTATGCAGCACAATCACGTTAAATATCAGATTCCGGTGTCAGATCTCCCAGCATAATTTTATCTCATTTTATTTACAGCTGACAGAAAAAAAATGTCAAAACTTGCAAATTTCACTCCAAAGTATAAAAGAAAATTCTCTGATTTGTTGCATTCTGCAGGTGTAAAGATAGATCTTGCTCAGTCAAGGAGTGTGCAGGAGAATATATGAAAAATAGAATTGGTTTTAAACAGGAAAATACATGAGGCATGTTTAGACACTCAGTAACTAAGTGTATTTTACAAAGAAAGGTAGAGAAAAGTTTTGTCTTCTTTTTTACGAAGAGGCCTAAGGCATTTGAGTGTAGTACTTTTCTAAGAGCGTCTGCTTCAAGCCTATAGATGAGACTTTTCTGTGGGTCTCTGAATTGGCTTTGGTTAAAGATCACTACCAGCTCAGCAGGTTGTTGCCCACAATGCTGTGATATTGCAGTTCTGAAACCAGTGGTTTCTTTTTGTATGCTTTCCTCAGGCTCTTCAGTAGTCAACAGGAAGTCTTGCCTGATGATATCATAGTTTATGTAGGAACTACTCCATTAAGAAACCAGAACTGTGGAACACTGCTGCGCTGCCTTCTTCGGCAGTATCCAATGTACTTTTCTGTTAGAAACTGCACCGGGATCAAGCTCTGCAACTCAGGAAATTTGCTGCAGAGAAAGCATTGTGAAAGGCATGCCTTAGAACTTTCATTCCATTTTTATATGTTCTCTGTGGGCCAGTTTAATAGGATGCTGCAAACAAGAGGGAGAAATCACTCCTCAAGCAAGCACAAGGTGAGAAATAAAATGCAATAGTAGTGAAAATTCTAATGTGCACTGAGAGTTTGGAGTGACAGAAATTGAAACACTGGAGTCTGTAAGAGTTTTACTACTAAGTCGAATGAAATCAGAATTTTGCCAAGTTTAATGTAGCATAATCCAGGCCAGGATTTATGAACACCCTGCATGCTGATATGAGGCAGCACCAAGCTGTATTTAATCAGATAGGGAGTGGAAACTCAGAGCATGCTGTCTGAGACGAGTACCTTCACTAAATACTGCCTTTTAATATCTTTACAAATGTGTTCAACCATCTTTCTTAGACAAAGAAAAAGCACTGCACCCCAAACTTTATTAATATCATCAGTTGGTTTTGGTTTTGTTAAATAAACTATATTCTCTTGCTGGTATTTTTTCAGTAACCTCTCAGCTTCACGGATCAGCACTCCAGTCCCTCACTTCCTCTATTCAAATCTGCTTCTTTGCTAGTGCAAATACTTTGTTAACTCCATCTGACTACTAAGAAGTTAAAAGAGCAACATGGTTCTATCCAGAATATAATACAGTTGTCATAGTTATAAGAGTACTCACAACCTAGATTTTCCAGCATTCCAGATCTGATATTTGTTCATTCCACATCCTTTGACAAATCATTTAACCTCACTGATTCACAGCTTACATATCTGAAAGCAGATTTAGTAATAATTACCTACTTTTCACAGGTGTTGAGGGGATTAATTAATCAGTGTTTGTTAAGCATTTAAAATCCCTTGGATGAAAGGCACTAAATTGAAAAAAAAAAAAAAAGAGAGAAAATTTAGTCTCAGAATTCTAAATGCCAGAAAGGACTATTATAATAATTCATCTGAATTTAGATATTACAGTTCCTATAAATTCACTTTATTTGACTGTGTGATTGCTGTGTCTCTCCTCTCATCATGTCCAGTCCTGAATTTAAAGAAAATTTGAGGGATGGACAATCTGATATCCTGGAACAACTGTAATGTGGTGATACTGTAAAACTAGTTGTTACAAGACTGGATCAAACTTGCTGAGCTACAGCTTTTATCACTTTTGATTTCTTCTAGCCTTTGTCTGCTCTGTATAAGTGCTCTGTTATATTCTGCATCTTCTCTTCTAGTTGATGCTTATGTTTCCCTCTGACTGAAAAATCTCTTTGATCAACTGGATTAATTGAATAACTCTAGAGCTGAGTAAAAAAACCTGCTTTTCAGTTTTCCATTGATTTCTGTAGTTCTTCATGGAATAATTTCAGAATTTTTAGCACTTTTTTATTGTGCTTACTGGAACTGGAGGCAAATAGACTCAATAAGCAACAGATTCTCTTGCTTCTCACAGGTAAGTATTTCTCTACATACACCTCTCAGCATTGCTTTACATCTATGAATAATGAATCTAATAAAGAGGCTTGGAAGAACTTGATTTTCACCCTAAAGAGAAAAGCAATGTCTTTTAAAGTCTTAGCCTATTGGTCTGTCAAAATGACCATTGTTTTGTCTATTCCCTTGCTTGTACATTAAATAAGAGTAGCATAAATTAATACTTTGCTACATTTTAATCCGCTCCAGCATCATATATAGGGATATCATACTCTTCGTTCACAGGAGTAGCATGTAAAAATCTATGCATTCTCATGTCACAGGGATATATTTAAAGTTTTGGGGAGACTTAAGTTATGAGTCAGTAGCCTTTCTATGCACCATACATTTGTTGTTTTACATGCTTTACCACTTCTATGATCCCTGGGCAATAACTGCATCTTGCAAGAATTTCTTTCACAGAACCTCTTTTTTTTTTTTGCTTCCCCACATTTCTTTCTTTCTTTCCTTTCTGGCATTTCTTTCTGGCTTTCTTTCAAACTGTCTAGGACAACATTTAAAAATACTGTCTCCTTGCTCTGTTCCCCTGGCACCTCAATCTTCATACTCATCTCAACAACGAGTAGCTGCATTTTATTCAGATTTTTTATTCTGAATTAGATAGAACACTGTAGTTTTATTTCTTCCCAACCTAAAAATATGTCTATTTCCCACTTAATAACATAAAATAAATTCTTGACTTTGTTTGTGCTGTTTTTAAGGTAATGGTAAAGACATTAGTGACAAGAAAACCAAAGACTCTTATTAGATTTGGAAAGAAGCAATATCATAAGCAGATACAGTAGATTTAAAATAAATTACATGCTGTAAAAAACGGAGATAGACAGACTTTCTCTGGTGTCAGCCCTAGTGATTCTGCTAGTGGAGCTTCAAATACCAAGTTGAATCATCACTTTCGCTTCAGAAGCTATGCCATAATGCTACAGATCTAACCATGAAGATTTTTGTTCTGACTTCTAAACTACATTTGCTCACACTTTAGTCTTATGCCATTCCTTGCCAGCTGTATCCATAAACAAATGTTCTTCCTTCATGGCACTTATGTTCTTGAAATGCACGTTTGAATTTAATTTGAAGATATTTCAAATGAAAATGATCAGAGTTTTAACTCTGTCTTATTGGACAAGATTGATGTTAGAGTCCAATACTCTCAGACCAGGTTCTTTCAGATATTCCACATATGGGCAGTTTTCATGTTTTAATGCCAAATTTACATACTTTAGGATATTTGACATTACAAGGAATTTTGATTCAGCGTGTAATACAGCAGTATACTGAAAATGCAACGCAAGAATAATAAAACAATTGCAGTACACAGTTGAATAACAATAAAAATGTGATTCCTATCCAAGTGTCTGTATGCTTACCGTCAAAATGCTGGACATCCCCAGTTGCTGGGAAGGTTGGTTGAAGCCAGCTCATGCCTGCTGCTCACTTCAAAATTTGATGTATTTGTTGCTCAGATTTTATATTCTTTTGTTAGGCTGAGCCACTTGTAGGCTTCCTCCATGCTGGTCTGGCTGGCTTAGGAAGACTTTCATGTCTTTTTTATGAACTTGTGGAAGGCCATTTTACACAACTAGTTGATTCACTCCACTGATAGAGCCATTGATCCAAGCCAGAGGCCAGCCTCATGTTCTCTTTATGTTTGGGTAAGTCCTGCTCTCTTTACAAGAGCTGTGGTCACTCCTTATGCTCTTCCCTGAGCCTTGGAATCATGTCTTTGCCTATGTCCTCTGAGCCTTCTTCCATTGTGGAGTTTCATTGATCAGTTACTGTTGATGTGACCTGACCCTTAGTGATTTTGCAGTTATTTCTACAGAGAGAGGAAAACAATTATGTTAAGATAGATGCACTTTAGCTAATGCACTAGTGAGGTCATCAGGAATGAAAACAGCAGGGATGGCACATATCACACCCTTCTGAAGAAGAAGAGAGCATAATAAAAATTCAGTTGAGATCTACACGTTAGACTAAGTACTTCTAGCAGTGAAGTCAGAGTGAATTTGCCATCCAGGACGGTTTTTTGCATTATCTTTTCCTGACACTTTTTTTTCTAAGTGTGCCTGACAACACCCTCATGACAGGACACTGGACATGTCAAACCTTTTGTCTGATCTGGTGCAGATGTTCTTACATTCTTAATGTAACAGGAACATCACCAGAGCTACTAACTAGTGTCACTCAAACTTGAGAGGTGTTTTAATAAAAAAATCTTTTGAAATAAATACATTCCTTAAATGGATTATGGCTCTTTTTCTTAGATTACCATAGACAGAAGAGATGAACAAACCAAGACCGATATGCTTAAAATGGAGGTAAGGTTTAACTCCTTTCAGGCAAAGATCTCAAATTAAATACTGATCTAAGACCATAGTATTCCTCTGGGAAGTGTGCTTAACTCTGAATTATTCTAATAGCTTTACAAATGCATAAATAGGCTAAATTAATTATTCCACCAAATTCTGACATGATACTGTTATTACCTTTGACTTAAAGACCTGAACAGACCACATACACATGATGCCTGAGTGAATCAGTGGTACACAAACAAAGCTAGGAACAGTTGTTATCACAGCAAGGTTATGAACTCATTAGATAAGGTATGTCAATATATGTATTTATATGTATGTGTTTATGTGTCTGCATTGAAGTGAATATATGTTAAAACAAAAAAGTGCTATATTCTTGGACACAGAGTAAGTCACAGATGAACACAAAAAGCAAGATTCCTCAAAAATAAAAATGGGCCCTCCCTTACCACTGCTGCTTAATGTCCTCCTCCTGTAGCACAGTGTATAGATTCTCTCCAGTTTCCCACTGTACACAAAGATGTAGGAGTCAGGTGATGATTTAAACCATGTCACAGATCATTCCTTCTTCCTCTGTCCCTTGGATGCAGCACAGTTTCAGAGAAGGGTGTTCCATCACTCCTGTTCCTTCTCACACTTGTGCCTACAGGCTCTCCATTTCTGAGGACTCAGTCCAAGCTGAAGCTGCCATTCAGAAATATTCTACCGGTTTCTTAAGAGGCAGAGTATGCAATGGAAACTCATGGTGTTAATCAAGCTCCAAATCCAATGAAAAGTAGTTTAACTGAAATTATGAAGACAGGACAATGATTTTTAGTTTCTTCCAAATTAATGAGCTCTGCATGAAAACACACATCGTAATTCACTATCTGAGGGGAAGACAGGCAGATAAGTATATGTTCAATCTGCATTATAACTAACATATAATTGTATATTTCATATACAATTACATTCATTTCAATAATACTTAAGTGCATTTGTGAAGAAGGTAAACGGGTATATATAAATGTAAGGTTTGGTTTATAAACTATAGTTCATAGCTAAGGGTGCAAGTGGGCAGTGGATTTCCAGAACAAGTGCACATCTAGGTAATATCCCCAAGTGATTTCCTGCTGTCTGAAGTTGACTATAAGTCTTTTCGAAAGTGTGTGGACCCAGAATTCTCCAGCCAACAGATCAAATGCACAAAATACAATTATGATCATCTGATTTGATTTTGGCTTGATTTTTTTGTTGAATATGCAATTGATATATCCCCAGAGAAGATATATTTTAAAAGTAATGTAGGCATTACTGGCTTTCTGAGCCAAGTACCTTATCTGAAAATAAGTTTCATGAATTGGTAAATACCGTAATTAATTTTGCTAAATTTTGTAAGATACCATTATTTTTAATGGTGCCCTAGAAGTTTTTTATGTGTTTTAGTAATTATAGCCATTTTTGTCAAACCACGTGCTCTTGGGGAATCTCCTACCAGAGATACAATGAGTTCTACATTGTGAGTGATAGCTCTAGATTAACAGGTCAGCAATGTTGTAAAAAGGTCATTGGCAACCCCTCTGACAGACAGATTGCTTTGAGTTTTAAGAGCTTCCATGTACAGCTGGCACAGGGACTGGGCACTACATAAGATAAAACTTCGTAATAAATCTTGAGTAGACTAAAGTGGAACAGTTGAGTAAGTGGAGTGAAGTGGAATAAGCCTGATCTTCATGGCATGTTGCCACTGCATTCCCAGATGGCTCTAAAATGAAACAAGGAGAGAATGTTCATTGTGGAGCTATATGGGCAGCCAGAGAAAAAGAATTAAAGGCAGAATATTTTGAGTCTGTAAGGGAAATCAGATCAAAAGAGCCACATTCATATCACATCACCATTGGCTGCTAAGGCTTTAGCAGATTATTGTGTATGACAGATAGCTTTGAGAACAAGCAAATCACTTTTTTTTCTTCTGTAGGTCTGTTGCCTCATTGCTTGCTGTGGCAGCTAGGTAATGGAGATTACTTCATGCCCAAGTGGGAATGAATAGGCTCCTATGTACAAGTCTGTTGAGAAGAAAAATATTTTGTCTATCTTCAGCTCAGAGCACAGTATTTTTGCAGAGATTTGGAAGCAGTCATTAGGGTGCAGTGAACGGAGTGATGGAATAAATAAGATAGTAATAGGCAGTTTTGGTAACCTTTAAAAATAGTATTAATCTGAGTTCATTTATTAGACCTTTGGAAATTTCACATTTTGCTCACTGTTTCCCTTACACCTGTGCCCAGCCATGGCAGTCTCTGCTGCTGTGAGATTAAAAACCCCCATTGCCTTTACTGGGGATTGCTTGCTGTTGGTGCTGAGACCAAGATCATTTAGTGTCCTTTGGTTGGCAGTTACGTCGTGAAGTTCCTACTTCACAAATGTCACAACAACCTTCTGCAAAACAAGTTTTCATGCTTCTGTCTCAGAACAGGTTAGACAGATATGACACTGAAAGTGTAAAGCATTAATAGGTTTTCCTTTGTCCCTGCTGCAGTGTCTCACTAGGTCAGGAACTGGGCCTGGACAGTGAAAAATGGAAGAGCTTGAGAACAGAGGCTCAGCTAAAAGAGTGATGAAAACCAATTTAGGTGTAATCTGGCAGCTGTAACTTTAACTGTGATGGCAGAATATCTATAATTAGGAACAGGACAGGCAGGCAGACAGTATGGAAATGGAAAAAAAATAGAAAATTATATTAATGAAGATAGCCCAATTATTTTTATAGTGTGTGATCAGGTACCAAAACTAGGTCAAGACAAAAATAACTAAGATAGTTTTATCGCATAAAAAAATAAATAAATTTAAAAATGAACAACTGGTGGGGCTAGCAAAGGTACTTTCCAAACCAGAAGATGGTAGCATTAAGTCAATGTGGTATAGTTTAGTGTATTTCAGATGGAACTGCTTGATGATCAATAAGTACATTTGCTGTGTGTGAGAAAGGA
This sequence comes from Oxyruncus cristatus, assembly GCA_013399855.1. Lineage (NCBI taxonomy): Eukaryota > Metazoa > Chordata > Aves > Passeriformes > Cotingidae > Oxyruncus > Oxyruncus cristatus. The sequence continues at coordinate 292,209 of VXAY01005790.1, read as the reverse complement.
AAAGACTGGCATGAACCCTGCAGAAATGCTCAGCAACAGGTCATTAACAATTCTAAGAATAACACAAAGTAAACCAGAACAAAAGAAAGAAGCCTTGGGATTTATCTCAGATTTCGCCCATTAAGAGATGTGGCAGTATACACTTTGCTTATGCCATCTGCACAAGTGAGAAACTCAGTCCAGCGCTCCAGGCACTGCTATATTAAATATTGATGGGAATTCACTGTATAGTAGATTTTTCCTTCTAAGGAACCAATAAATAGTTAATGAGGAGTTAGGCAGCTGAGTCCATCCTGAATGGATAATTCTTTCAGTAACAACAGTTTGTTTGCCCCTTGAGGGTTCATTTTTTTACTGCCTCGTACAACAAAATATGATTTAACTTAGGTTTATTATTTTGTAACCTAAAAAAATATATACGAATTGATTACTGCATCCTAAATTATCTGAATACCTTTGGAAATCTTTCCCTGCTCATAAATAAACAATGAACAAGTAGCTAGTCAGCATCTGTCTGATGAATTATAGTGTTTGAAGCATCACAGTGAATGGGATCTAGTCAATAATAGACAGTAGCAAAAAAGATACCAGCCTACCAGGCACAAAAATTAGTCTTTCTGCTGCTTTTATTCATGTCTTCCTAGCTGCAGTGTATAGATATACCCTTGCACCTTCTAAACCTATGCTACTAGGTGCCAAGAGTCTCAGGACACTGAGCCGGTTGTTTGCCAATTGTGTGTTCACCATCTATCAGCTCACTGTTTCTTTGTCAAAAAATAATAACAATTAGTAAAAAAGTACTCTCTTTTCTGAGGATTTTGTGTGTAAAAGTGGTGGCAACTGAAGTTGAGATCCCTTGATATATCTACAGAGGAATACAAAGGTAGGAAATAATCCCTCCACAGCACACTACTAATATCCTCCAGCCAGGCAACGAAAGAAGAAAGTAGTGCTGTGAGTGCTCGGGAACATCCACGTCTGGGAAAGTGTATGTTGTTTCTTTTCTGAAACTGACCCCAGGTGAGTTTTGACTTGTAGTTTGCACTAGATTAGAGAAGGTGAATGCTCACAGGCAATAGTCACCAGCTCAAATCAAAACCAAGTAAGTCTTCAGCTACTGAACATCAGCTGTGCAGTGGCACACACAGAGGTCGTGCTCCAGGTAGACAAGACAAAAGGAAGTGTGTGGAGATCACTGGCAACTTGTGCAGACTTTCCAAGTCACCTGTTACAGGCACACCCAGCATTCCATAATGTCTGTATCTGTAGAGAAGCTGTTCCTGTTCAGTTCAGTAAACAAACATAGGTCACTGTATTGTTGATCTAATATTTTAAAATCCAGTGAGCATTTCACAAGTACTTTAAGAGAAAACATAGTAAAGAATATTAAGATTTTGTAGCTCCTAAGGGGGCGTTAATATTCAAAATAGTGCTGGCAATGCAACACAGTGTAGGAGAGACCACCTTATAGCAGACAAACAGAATGTTTTTATAGTTGTGCCATCTTCATTCCACATTACCTTAAACCATCATAAAGCGTGATCTACTCCACTGCACAAAAACTGCTTGCTATTTGTGCTATAAAAGGACAGTCCTGAACATGGTGCAAAAACCGGACAGGCTTTGCAATATGCCTCAGAGAGACACATAGAGAAGGACTGACAGAACATAAACATTTCATAAAGTAATAAATCAGTATTACAATAAATAAGAAAATCTGAGAATTGTCAGACACCTCTCAAGTTAGTGAGTGAAGAAACTGTTTGGCCTGCGTTTTTATGTTTTACAACTAATCCTATTTTCCCAAGACAAAATATCTGAGTATTAAAGAAAATAATTTATCTGAATACAATAGAATGGTGTACTTCAAGTATAGTCTTCTGATCAATTAGTCCAAAAGCCTTACTGCCACAAAATAAGAAGGGATACTGACTGTTTCAGCATGGTAAGTGCAGAAAAATACCAAGAATGCATATTTTAAGCCAAACAGGCCTTCTATCCCAGGGAAACTTACCTGAATGGAGAAAGTTTGCGGGTTTTGTGAGCAGTCCACAGGAGTCTGGGTTGTCTGGGTTGTCACTACAGCTACTGATCATGCTGACAGCACCCTTTTACCAAATGGCACTTATTTTCAGCCACTTCTCCGGTTCCATCCATATCTATGGATGGAGGAACATTTGCCATTTTCTGTCACTGCAGCCACTGTCGGCTGTTCTGCAGCCTTTCTCCTCCTGTGGTCTTAGTCATATTTAACACAAACAGGAGTAAACTTGGCTTCTCACTCACACTTTCATTTTTCCCCTCATAAAATCATAATTTTTCAGAGAAGATTACTGTGGAAACAACCCAGTTTACCTAGAGCACAACCCAGTATGTTGCAAGCAGGTGCCCACAATAAGACAGAGTGGATGTAGTAGACAGGGCCCTTGCATTGCCCTTTTAGGCTCTAGTTTGACTCATGATGGCAAAAACATGAGATGAAGTTAGTCCTGCTTGGTCAGACCAAACATCTAGGACAGTGTTTTGGCTATATCAACAAAAAAAGCAGATAGTAAAGGAAGTTACTTATAAACATAGTGTAAGCTTGTGAGGCACTTTCTCCATTTTGATACACTGTGATGCACCACAGAATGTCATTGAAGTTTTCTTCTCAGTCTAATGTAGAGGAATTGGTGCCACAGGAAGATGAGTTTTGTGTACTTTTTTCGAAGTTCCCATTAAAAATAAATAATTTGTCTAAGTAATGCTGATGAAAATAAGGTGATGAAGCTCCTGTGTTTACAAGTTCATGCAATTTAGAGAGGAACATTAATAGTCCATGAATATCAGCTAAATCAGTCTACAAGTTACAGTAGTGATGAAACAGCTATTGAAGAAAAGGATTTGTTTGCTTGAATAAATGGATATTTCTACTAAGTCTTCACCAGTCTTGCAATGTGTGATGACCTTGGAACACATGGCAACAACAGTTTGGTGAGGTGAACTTTCATGAAAACCACGAATCATCAGACGCTGGATACATTTACATTTAACGTGTCAATATAGCAAAGTTACATTTAGAGACTATGTGGTTCAAAAGCAGATATTCTGAACAATTTGTCTGAGAAGAAAGAAGATTGCTTGTAGAGGTTGTTCTTTACAATGTGCTTGGTGGACTGGGCTGAAGTGAATGGGTTAATAATTGTGAAACAGTTGTTAGAGAGTCTACCTGAGACAGTGTAGGGTGGAGCAAACCTCACCCATCCAAGTAGATTTTGTGAATCAACTGGAGGGCAATACAGAGAAGTTATTACGAAAAATCCTGTGGTTACAATGGCATGCTGGAATAAAGGACTGTCAGTGGGACAGACAGCCAAAAGAGCTAAGGAGAGAAAAGAGGATTGTGATAGATTTTGGGGAGTAATCGCCTTGGCAAGCAAGTATGCAAATAACAGAGTGATGGACCTATGGCTACAGTGAATCCTGGGGAACAGCTCCTGTAATTCAAGTACAGCAAATCACATGGCTCAGATAAAACTCATCCAAGGGTACCAAAGGAAACAAACCTGTGAAATAGTAGAAACAGCAATGAGGAAGTGGAATATAATGAATATAAGGACACAGAGCGAAAGAAGAAGCAACTGTTTTGCACTCAATATATTCTATTTGCAGAATTCATTGTCAGAGTGGGGTCACAGAATGGCACCCAGACACAAAGTAGGGCTGGTTCATGCTGTGTCTTAGCGATAACTCTGTGGTTATCCAAGAGATAGGCAATTTGCTCTCAAGTTGTGGTACATAGGGACTTAAAGGGGAAGAAAAGTAGGTTAGAAAAAAGTGTCCCATGCCTCAGCTATCTGTAATATTAAGTCGTAGGGACATCATAAAAGTTGCCTTCTCTGTGGGATCAAGATAGGTCATTACCCATGGCCAATGACTATTTCTGAAAGATCAGAGTAGTCTCCTAAAAATGGATTGTTGTTTCTCTTTTACTAAGTTTCTCTATCAAGTTTCTGATCTTTGATTAGCTTTCTCACAGCTAGTATTTTTCAGTGACAGAATCTGCTGGCCAGCGAATCAAGTCTGTGCTCAGAGGCAAATGCATTCTGAGACCAACCTGTGGTGTCTCTACATTAGTGTATGTAGCAACAGTCGGGCAGAATTGCAAGGTCATGACCAATTGCAGGGCTACAGTGTGAACACAGTCCCAGAGATTGAGTGGGACAGCATGTACACCATGGGCATGGGCTTCTTTAGGGAGAGAGGAAGAGGAGGGAGGATCACATCCTGTATAAAGGAGCTTCTTGACAGGACAACACTGGTATGAAATCAGAGACTTGTCTTTTGGTGGCCTTTGGGTCAAGACTGATGAACCCTGGGGATGGAACAGGGAAAACAGTGTGGAAAAAATATATCATATGCCTCAGCCACCTGTAGTGATCAGGTAAAATATAAGATTTTTTTGCTAAAGTTCTTAGGGAAAAGGCCAAAGCCCAGATGGAACTAAATCCAGGCCTAGACTTACAGGTTAATGTAACTTTAGTATGCAAGTACCAAGAGGAAATTTTGAGAAAACATTGGCCTGTTGTTCAACAAGGAAGACAAACTAATTGCTAATAAACAGTAGCATGTTATCTAGCTGGCAGCTAGGAAGAAATAAGCCCATATGCTTCAATAATTTAATCAGTAACTTGGATGCCTAGAAAGCAATTTGTGAATGACAGGAAATAATGGGAAGAGATTATTAAGCTGGAAAGTAAAACCTCAGTCCTAACAGCCCTCAAGAAACTTGAAGATTGGTAAACAGATATCTGATGCAGTTCAAGAAGTGGAAATTCTACACATGGACATAAAACACTAATTCATGCACACATGCAGGCTGGACCTGACTAGCTGAGTAGCAGCCCTGCTATAACTCCCTGGAAGTGACAGTGAATATCGGGCAAAATACATGCCAGCATTGCAGTCACAAGTAAGGGAAAGGACACCTTATCTCTTAGGAGGAGCCTGGCCAGCAGCTCAAGGGGAGCGACTCTACATTGTTTCTTGGCCCTTGTAAGATTGCACCTAAAATACTGTATCCAGGTTTGGTTTCCTCATCCAGAGTGGTAAGGGAAACAGTGTCAAACAAGCTACCAAGATAGGTAGGAGCCTAGAGCATATGACCTTCAAGGAGAAGCTAAGAAAGATAGGCTTGTTCAGGTTATCTGATAGGAGTCTACAACTACTGGAAGGGAATTTAAGATCTGATAGAGCTAAACTCTTTCCTTCAGAAGAAAATATCATCAAAAGGAACAATGAATCCTTACTGCAGCTGGGAGGTTCAGATTAAGTGTTTGGGAAACCTTCCTAAAAAAGATCATAAGTACAGCACTGGAAAAGTGAGAGATTGTACAACTTGACCAAAGTAATACCTTGACTGATCTACAGCTGGTGATAATTTTTCTTCAGGGAAGAGACTGAACTAGATGACTTCCAGAGGAAACTTCCAACAAACACTCTCTGAATCAATCACTACCTTATGGTTAAGTATATAATTTTCTTCACATACTGTATGTTGTTTGATTTCCACTGCATCGAATGGATGAGTCTAGATGAAGCTCAGGTGCTGCTCTGAGAATGTTCTTTTAAATCTCTCATGCCTTAAAGGAAAGACTAGCAAGGAATTATGGAATTATGCTTCTGTAACTTAGCGGAAGACCTATGGCTTCGGGTAAAAGCTGTTTTCATCTTGTTTTGTCCTATATCACCTTTACCAGGGAAAAGTATGTGTTTTGTTTTGCAGTGTCACTTCATTTGAGAGGATAGTCTTGAGTTAGTGGCAGCAGTGAAGGTCAGGAGATTAGGAAGAAAAACTAATTGCATGCTATAAACAACCCAAATATTCTCCATTCTGCACCAGGGCTTTTATCAGCTCTTGTTTTATCAGAGATCAATCCATCCCTTCACAGTTCATAGGATAAAAAAATCAGAGCCTGCAGTAGTAAATATAGAAACTATAGCTATAATTCATCAGTTCTTTTATCTCTGATAAGCTTGCATCATTCACAATCAAAACTCCATGTATCTCTCATTTTACCAGTAAATGTGACATTAATTTCTAAAGCCATTTATACAGATAAACTCACAAAACTGAGTCTACAGACATACCTGGAATAAATTCCCAGTGCAGTTATATCGAAAAAACTTTACTGGTCAGTTTTCGCTTGCACTGCTTAATTCAGCTCAGAAAGAAACTTTAAGTGGCTGGAAGCCCCTGTCTTCCAGGTGTAATAATGTAGGGCTCTATTCTCTCAGTCTGAAGATGTATATTGTATTTGGTCTTCAATGTATGATTTCCTTGAGCTTCAATCAGAAACCCATGGGTAGCTAGGACACAGACTTTTCAGACTTCTAACAGGAGTCTTTGGGTTTTTTTCATAGTCATCTAAGCTCAAAGCTCAGAGGGGTATGTGTAATTAATACTGGAAAAAAAAAAAAGACTCAAGCCATCCACCACACTCCAGATAAGGACCTTTCAGAAGACAGTTGTTTACCCAGAATTCTAGGAAATGTCTAGTGCTCCAGGAGTGCAGTGATAAGATCAGGCTCATGCTCTAGGACGTATATAGGAAAAGAAAAGAAGAAGACAGAGCAAACAGAACAGAGAAAGGCACAAAAATTCAAAACCAGAACCTGGTGGGCTACACACACTTTCTTTCCTTGACATAGGCTCTCATGGACTCACAGGCAAATCACAGTTGCCAGCACCTTTTCAGCTGTCCCTTCTGTGCCTCCCTTTGGCCCCCAGTTTGGTCAAAGTCCCACTGGATCCAGGCCAGAGGGGATGCACCAGGAGCAAGGGAAGTGCTGGCTGCAAGTGGTCTTATTGCTGAGATTGGAGAGGAGAGAGAAAGAGGGGGAGAGAGGACATGTCACTGAAAGCCTGATATGCCTGTTACTATTCTTTTCTCACCTATCTCTGGCTGTCAATTTCTTTTTTACTTCTTTTTCTCTCATTTGATGCCTGCTGCTGGCTCTTCTGGGGTATTTTTTTATATTTTTCTTTCTATCTCAATATTTTTTTTTCTATTTGGACGTTATTAAAATTTAGTCCTTTCTTTCAGTGTGTAGCCCTCCTTGCCCTGTCATGAAATAACAGCATATTGAACAGAAAGGCTTTACTTGGAGCTCAGACAGGAATTAAAGACAGCAGTTTTAACAAGAACATACATAAACATCCCCAGACTTCTTGTACTGCCAACGTGAGCTTCCCTATTCATGTTAAGATACTGACAATCTATTTTCAAGGTAGGATACATATTGCTTTGCAACTTTTATGTATGAAATGTTTTTCAGCACTGTGAATGCCTCTCAAAGACAGCATCACATCTAGTCCTCTCACAGCCCTTGCTAGCTAAACATCTACTTTTCCTTGCAGTTAATGTATCTCAATAAATGCCTTAAACTGTATTAAATATGCATTATTTATGTACAGTTACAAAAGATCAGAAAAAAAATCCCAACTTTGCACTGCATTGCTGCTGATTTAATCAGTGTATATTTGCAAACTGGTAAAGCACACACAGTATTTTCCTTCTGCCTCCTGCTTGTTCTCCATGTCTGTTGACAACATGGATAATGCTGGAGCTGCTAATTCTCTGCTTGCAGTGCTTAATGCTCTTGCCAGAGCACTCATTACTAGAAAGACATTGGGGATCAAACTCATCCCGAGAGTAATCCGGTGTAGCACTGACTCAAGTCAACAAGAGTTGTGCCTCCATATGCCAGGCTTGTATTTATTGCTGAAACCATCTCCAACACAAAGATGCCTTGCTATGTTTATTCTGTCCTACCATGTCCTGTATAATCAGGAGAAAATAAGAGACAAAAGGTTTACACTGTTGTTTTAATGTCTGCCAATAACAAGGTTGGAGATTCACAGCATCTGAAACCAATCAGTTCAGCAAAATGCTCTTCAGCTGCACAAAGCACTCCATCTCAGCATTGCATCCAATTGTGCATTTCAGGGGATCTTTCAGTATGCTCTTCTAGGCTCTGCTGGTAAACTCAGTCATATGCACTCTTGCCTTACTTGCTGACTTGCTTAAAAAAAAGAAAATTAAATACATTTCTCATATGGCTGTATTGTGGAATTTTTCCACATCATTAAATAAAATGCTGCTCTAGTTTATTGGCATTTTCTGAGAATAAACATTTCTTAAGCTAAACTAACTGATTTGTGTGGGACATTGTGCATGTGCACACCGTTTTTTTTCCTCCAACACATATAATATTTCTGTTCTTATGCCAGCAACTCATCCAAGGTAGAAAATCAGCTGCCTCTCCATCTCTCACCAAAATTAACCAAGAGGAATTTTTCTGAAGTCAGTGGAATTAGGCCAATGTATAGAAGAGAAAAACTTGTTCTAGCCAATCAGCCCTGTAAAAGAAAACAAGATAGAACATTTATTACCAACATGCAAGTTACAGAAGCTTACTTCTTACTATGATTTTTAATGTAGTACGAGTGAGAGAGAGTAGGAGACACAGTATCAGCAACATTTTGTGAGTATCTAAGAAAAACAGTTACATGTGATGTGCCTTTTTTTTTTCCCCCCCAGCAACAACCATGAGAAAGAAACTCTTTGAAACAATAGTAATTCTTTGTTAATGTATTATGCACACACCTGTGCGTTCACATAGGTTAGCGGGAGGGCAAAAGGAGCCTTAGTGCAAATGTGATAGCCAGAGTAAAGCAAACACAAAGGAAAATTATACTGACAGACAGACAGAAAGGCCTAATGTTAGCCATTGGAGCTACTGCAACTGATACTTTGAGCTAGGGTTTCTTAACATGAAGGCTTCCTTCTCTGTCTTCCTGAAAAGCCTATTACATAAGTCTGGTTATTGGGTTAGACTCATTTAAAATCCAGCTTTGTGCCACCTATTAAGCTAACAGATGTAGATCCATAGATGGATGAATTACTACTAGGTTCAAAGATGCTTGGCTCATGTAAGGGGATTGAGGTGCTGTATGATGCTTGGGATTTTTTATTTTCCTGTTGCCTTAGCCACATGAGAAATACTTTGCTAGGCACTAACTTGCTTGACCTTTTTGTCTCAGTCAGAAATTTTCTATTAAAAATAAAAAATGATCCTCACAGAGAGATACCAAACATCCATCGTTTAATCTCTAGGGTCCTTCAACCAATTTGAAAGTCAGCATTGGAGGAAGTAATTTTTTTCTGCTTGTTTCAGTCTGATGTCCTACAGTTGTTTAAACTGTACTAGCACACAGGAGTTTTAAATTAATTGAATAGTAAAATAAACCCATTGTGTATACTTTTTATAACACTTGCACAGGGGAATATGACTGTGTAAAAAAAAAAAATTAAAAACTATGATATAGGCTATAGGAAGGCATTCTTATCACACAGTAGTATAGAAATACATATTATACAAAAACAACAAAAAATATCTCTCTGCATTCTGGCTTCAAAAAGTCTGAATCTCAACTATTCTAGAGGTTATTGTGAAAGATCTACTTTAGCCCTGTGCAGCCCTGTTTGAGATACAGATAAATCAGGTATATCTATGCAAACCAAGTTACATGTATGCACATGCACAAGAACATTTGTGCATGTACTGATATCTGCACATGCTATAATATATTATGATGTGTGATAGGCCACTCAGAAACAGAATAATTTACTCTTAAAGATGTTAATAAATTATAATAATGAGTTGCCAGGGTTTTGGCACTGATCTCTGTCCAAAATAAAATCTCCAACACAGTCCTTACCCATTTTGGAAAAAAAATCCACCAGAAAACAACCAACCAAACAAAAGAACAGTCTGCTGAGTCAAGATTTATTGGTTTAGAATCAAGATTTTTTATAGTTCTTGTATGGGACACAAGACTCTGAACAATTTGATTAGTATTTGGAATACCAGGGGAAAATGTTGGGTAACCCCAGAGAAATAAGTCCAGTGATACTGTGTTATATCACACATCAACATGAAACACATTTGTTCAGTGCTGCTGTTACTTTTTTGAAGTCTGATAAAGAAACCACCAAACAGTTCAGCTTTATATTTTGTTTAGGGTAAAACTTATCTAAAATCACTCTGACAGACTGTTATAATTATACATGTTATGATCATTTGCAGACATTTGTATGAGTGTAGCCAACTGCGGGAGAACCACGTGGTAACATGAGGTCTTGTCATTGCTCTAAAATGTTAAATCCTGTAAAACAAACTAACTATTGACGATGAGTTAATACAAAACATAAACATGCTAAAATATTGACATTCACTGCATTAACGATCTCCTCAAGTGAAGAAGAGTGCAAGGCTGCTGTTCAGTGAAAGCAGTGGTATTATAGAAAAAAAAAAGTATTTTCCCTGTTCCAAAGTGCAGCTTCAGTTTGACCCTCTGTGAAGTGACAGATTTTACCTTCACATAAACACAACCTGCCAAGCAAGTTGCTAGGTAGTTGCACCAAGATTCCTAGGTCCCAGCCTCTCTAAAAACTGTAAAACAGCAACACCAGAAAACAAACAGAAGGGAGAGGCTTTAATTGGGTCCCCTGGATTTATTAATCTCAGTAGTCCTTTCCTTAAGACAAAACAACAAACAGGTCCAGCTTTCTGCAAACTAAAACAATACAACTGTATAGCAAGAGTCCTACTACCTGATGAAAACAAATTTATTTAGAAATTCTATTTCAGACTGTGGCTTGTGACAAAGCAACTTTCCCATTTTTCTCCTTTGCTTTTGATTTTTACTTTCAGAAAGGAAACTGAAGAGTCATCTGTTGTGCATTAAATATTAATTTCCAGATAGTGCTTCCTGTTTCACTGTATGCCAAATTTTAAGAACAGAAAAATTATCCATCTTTTGCATTTCCTTGGGGATTTTGGAGGCTTCCTTAGCAGTGGAGCTCCATAAAGAACTCTGTGGCAAAAATTAAGAGATGTTAAGGAAGGTCAAGATTTGACATTATATGTTTGTTAATCCAGTGTTCCTACCAAGCAAGTTCTTCAGGAGTTTTATGAGATAAAGTTCAATATAGAAGAGATGTTGTGTGACCTTGTGGTAGCCTGAATTTTCTATGCCAACTCCTCTGGTTTTGTTTAATTCATGAAGATAGCAACTCTTAGGCAATAAAAATGTTTCCTTCTTAAATGGTTGCAGAGAATCTCTCTGAGGTGACCTGATGTTTCACAGCAGTGAAGTGTAAGTTCAGGTTCAAGACACACCACTGTGCTCAATACACACCAGTATGCTTGAGTTCAAGTAGTTCACCAAAATCAGTTCTTTTGTCTTCCTTCCTTCCTCTCTTTCTTTGTTGGCAGGGGGTTTTTTTGTTGTTTTGGTTTTGGTTTTGTTGTTGTTGTTGGGGGTTTTTTGTTTGGTTTTTTTTTGTTGTTGTTGTTTTTTTTGGTTGGTTGGTTGATTGGGTTTTTTAGTGTTTTGTTGTTGTTGTTGATTTGGTTTGGTTTCCAGTTTGTTTTGTTGGGGTTTTTTTGTTGTTTTGGTTTTGGTTTTGTTGTTGTTGTTGGGGGTTTTTTGTTTGGTTTTTTTTTGTTGTTGTTGTTTTTTTTGGTTGGTTGGTTGATTGGGTTTTTTAGTGTTTTGTTGTTGTTGTTGATTTGGTTTGGTTTCCAGTTTGTTTTGTTGGGGTTTTTTTGTTGTTTTCATTTGGTTTGTTTGTTTTTTGGTTTTTTTTCAGAATATAACTCTTACAAGGGGGAGCTGAAAGGAGGAAGAGCTGGGACCTGTGAGATTTTACTAAAATGTTCAGGTGTGGGACAAACACTTCTGATGGGTTGGCAGCAGGAGACCTCCAGCAAAGTTGTACCAGACCCCAGGAATTGTTCCTGTCCTGGGTCCTCATGCAGCAGGAGAGAATGGGGCTCACCCCAGTGTTCTCAGTATGGAGAAGGCTTTCAATCATGTTGGTAGATTGACTGCCAAAGCTTTAGCTAAAACAGTTGATTATTTGAGAACTGTGGCCAAAGTCCTTTTAAAATACTATTCCTGATTTATCTGACAGCAGTTCGCAGTGAACACATACTGTTTGTAGGGATTTTATGTTTTGGAACTTTAGCTTGTGTCCATTTTTGGCCAATTAAGCTTGGCAATTTCTCTTTAAAATGATATTCCCTTCTTTTCCAACAATTCCTTCACATACTGTCCTTGGAAGTCCTCAGAAGAGGAAAAAAAAAAAAGGGGGGGGGGGAAGGAAAAATATAAAAAAAGGGGAAAAAAAGAATAAAGCCCCCAGTAAAGGAACACAAGGCACATCTATGCCAGAAAACTCTTGTTAGTGATTTCTGAACCACTTTTGTCACTGAAATTTAAAGCAAGAATAACAAAACCCTATTATAAAGGAGGACTGAAACATTGTTTCTCCTTTTTACCTCTTTGTATTATCATGTCACTCTGATTCAACTAAAGCTGCACAGAGGGAAGAAACCACGGTCTCAATCCCTCTGATTTTTGTAGCAGGACTAATTTTAGAATCTGTTGTGTCAAGTTTTTCTAAACCTGTCAGTTTAATTTGGCAGATGCGGGTTAATGGAGACCTACTGAAAGCAGGGTGAAAGTCTATCTGGGTAGACGAACATAATTCATGACTTTCACAGTGCAGCAGTAAGGTAATAGATAAATGTCTCTTCCTTGAAGTTGTAGCAGGAAGCTATAGACAAAGGTACCTTTTTAAGGGGAAAAAAAAAGGCACTAAAAAAGAAAAAACGTTAATGGCTATGGAAAGAAAAAAAATGCCTCTGTGTTAGCTGGCCCCTTATCTTCAAATTCTGAAGTGGTAGCTGAAAAAAGATCAAGACAGGTAGGGCAGCAGAAGGCAGAGGCTTAGGCACAAAAAGCTTTAAATGGAAGCAGAGCACTTCAGGCACCATGATACAAATCAGCAGTGGTGGAAGAAGCCTTTCAAGAAAATAATTTAATATTTGTTAAATAATTTGTAAGAATTATTACAGTATTACTTAGCTCAATTCAGCCCCAGACCGCCAGTGAGTCAGGAGTCCGGAAAATGCTGTTCTGACTGGACACTGGTCCATTTAGGTAACTTAATACATACATCTAATGTAGGGAGCTAAGGGTTATTCAACTTTGTAATTGCATTACATTAATTCTACAGCGATTTTCATTCTGGTAAAAAAATTGGTGAGTGAGAGTTCACAGCAACAGACCCCAGGACAGCAAATCCTACAAATTTTAGGTCCTATAGGGACAGTTCAAATGCCATTTGTCTCTCTAGGATCTCAGGAGAACCTTCCCTCAGGGCTTCATGCAGGTCCTATGAATTACTCCTTGGAGATAGTCAGAGGGTCCTCTCACAAGGAAGTAGGCAGCGTTTAAAGACTTAGAAGAGACCCACTTTTGAAGAGCTCCCCTTTTTAAGAAAAGGCAGTGATGCCTCAGAATTTTTAGGATTTTTTACCTTTTTGCAAATTTTAGAAGTAATTGTGTAATATATGTAGATTTTAATATAACTGTATAATTTGTCACACTTTACCACAGTAGTCTACACATACCCAACCCTATTATCTCATTTCATATAGAATTTTCTAGATTCTTTTAGCTTGTTTAGTCTTGTTTTCAAGGCAGAATTGTAGAAAACACCTTGTTTAAGAACACTGAACCCTAGGCCCAAACGAGAAGATACCACCAACAGACAAAGCAACCTTCAAACCCAGAACCCTGAAGGAGCTCCAAGGACTGTACGTGCCGTGAGGAAGATGAAGATGAGGAAGTACCAGGGGTCCTTGACCCCTGACTCAGTTCCTGAAGAGGCGTGCTGGGGTAGAACTGGGGACGATCTGGGGAAAGACAGTTCCGGGATTGGATGGACAATACTATAGAATTGTAGAAGCATTGCCTGGGTGTGTGCGTGCCGTCTGTACTCCTGTGGGCCAGGAGGAATTCATTAAAGACCTGCCCTTCTTATCTTATCTATATACTAAATTGGCCTGGAGTTTTTTCTTCGCAATCTTTTAGGCATCAGCACAAAAACCAGTACAGCCATTATCTGAAAGGATATTTGTGCAGGCAGATAAGAAAAAACTGAACATACATAGGCTTCTAACTTGCTTGTGAAACTAGGAGGAAATAAACTATTCTTCACTTTTTGATAGTGCACTCTCTAAGTCCACCTGGAAAAGAAAGTATGAAGAGCTACAAAGGAGTTTCCTCGTATACACCCAGGACTTGTTAGAAGCAGCTACAACACACTCTGGAGCAAGCAATCACAGCCATGACATGTATCTGAGAGCAGGGCAGGGAAGAAGGGAAGTGAAGAACCTCCCTCCTATGTTAGTACCTTTCCAAATTGCACTATTAAGTACTGTAAAAGTCAGGTCCTTTAATTTTTCTATGAGTGAAGGTAAAATTGCTTATTGACAAGTATAAGCTGCAAGCCAGCAAGGAAGCAAGGCTGACCAGCACAGCACCCCTCTGGAGGCTTGTATCATTAGGCCCAAGATATGTGCTTAGCCATGCTGGCTCTGTGCATCTTTCCTTTGTCACAAAAGGGCATCTCAGTTATAAGTTTTGTTCCTCATATGCTTCAAAGTGAGGATCTCTAGAGCACTGTGACAAAAAACCCAAACCCAAAACTGCAGAAGAGAAGTGAAATGCAGGTTTGTCAATCTTACTGCTTTTGGCAGTCAACTGGTCTCCACCCATATTAAATAGTTCTCCATCTGGCTTCCCCATACCTGGGAAAATCCAGACCTCCTGGACACACCCTGAGGCAAGGTGATTTCATGCTATGTGGTATTAAGTAATATGCGGGAAACAATTTAATCAGATCTATGACTGTTGTACCATTATTCAGCTGCTTATCGTGAAGGACTTTGTTTATACTTCGGAGAATTCTGAGCAACTTTAGATTTTCAGTGCCCTAGGTATGAAGTGACCCCACCACGCACAGAATCAGCATCTGCTCAGTGTAAGATGCTTCTAACATACTGAGTGACAAAACCAATCAGTGAAAGTAACTTGGCTCAGTAATAGAAGTTACATGCTAATGAATAATGTTTAGGCAATATTTTTGCTATCTAAGTCACTTTCATCCTGTGTTAGCTCAAAATCCACTGGAATACCTCTAGTTGACAGTTTGAATCATAGAATTATAAGAAAAAGGTCTGAAGGGTCCTCAGGAGGTCATCTTTCCCCCCCCCCCCCCCCCGCCCCAAAAGCTGAANNNCTAAAGCTGAAACCCCAGGGAAGCTGAACATTCAGGAGTGATTATGTTCGATTCTGTGAGAAGTTTGGCTTTCAGACATGCTAAAGGGCAAAGGGCACTAAGAACAACTCTGATCCGTTGTACCATGCTTGAGACATTCACTGTTGTGGGTTAAGGGTCAGGGTCTATCCAGATTATTTTCCATTGTTGCCTAAAAAGGAAAGGCTTCTCTGAATACTGAGAAATCGCTTTAAAGCCTTGATTTACCAGCACAGGATTTGCTATGCTGGATCATGGCACGAGTTCCACTGAGAGCAGTTTCCCTCCTAACTCGGCAACCCATACCAGAGCAAAGGGAGCTCCAACACATCAGTAGGCCAACAGGGGAGATACCCAAGTGCATTGAACACATGGGAGAGTGTCGTGTGGCCCACAGAGCTTCTACACTTTGCTTGTTGCTGTTTAAATTTGCAAAACTGTAAATACTGTAAGCTGTCATAAGTTTATAAAGATATTTCAAATATCCAGAATATTTAACTCAGGAACCTGCCACATCAGTGAACTCCATAGATGGGCTGTTCCACAGGAGAATCACGATTTCCATGTTTGTGCTCTGACTGTACTGGTACCTCACTGTAACTTATTGTGCTGTGGGACAAAAGGTAAAGAAGAGTTTCCATTTTTACTATAATTTGGTTAAGTGCCTTGCAATTATTTGAAAGACTTTGTATTTTTCTCTGGTATGTTTTTTCATGCCAGTTAAACAATTTTTCCCTATTCAATTTCCTCTCTTGCCTTGCCATGCCTCCAGCACATTTTTTTGTCTGTCTCAGGTTTCATACAACTCCTACTATCACTCTCTTTTTAAAAGATTTTACTAACATCTGTGGGCCAGATGTAACACAGCCCTAACCAGTTCCATAAGCACTGGTGTCAGTACTGAAGTCAGAACTGTACCTGTCTTCCAGAAATTCTCAACTTCCAAAGTGTAAGTTCGGAGTTAAAGCAAGAAAGAAAATTTAACCTGAGTGGTCCCAAGTCATGAAAATTGTCATAGCTACACTTGCTCTTTAAAAGTTAATTAGAACAGCACATGAGGTTGTTTAGGCCTTGAAATTAGTGTAACTCTTCAGGGTCCTTAAGCAGAGTTGGAACAAAGCTGCTGGTACAAGTACCTTACACAAGCTCTAGTTCCCAAAGGATGATTAATCCCTCTGAGAACACCCCAAGTAAGATACATCCTCCACAGCTGGGAAAAGATGGAAAAGTGACCTTTTCTGTAGTATTTATGCTACTATTTTCAGCTCTTTCAGAGACACAAGTGGTTGTTAGAGTCCTAGTAGTGACACTTCAGCTACGACTGCGTATGTCTTTCAGATTCAAGGTTCATCAGCAAAAATCACAGGTTAGCATTAGGTTTCCGTACCAGATCCTTAGGGGATTGATCCACAGGACAATATGGGACACTTACCAACAATCTTTCAGAACCTTACCCCAGGTATCTTCTTGGGTTAAATCCTGTCTTGCAAACTTGAATTAAATGCAGGAGAATTAGGCACATGGGAATGTGATCGAAAACTCTGAGAAGGATTTGCATAAGTGAAAGAGGAAGTGCTGAGAAGATTTCAAGGATCCATTTAAGATTTATTCTGAAGTCTATTTCAAAGTCTCTTAGCATGGTCCACACATAAAATGTGGCCAGAGCCATAGTACTGAATTGGACACTGTGAACTTCAAGAGTCCGAGATTCTGAATCTTTATATAAAATTCTTTTAACTTACTTGAGGGAAGATGCTCCTTGATAAATTTATGGCATATAAAGCCATATTTGCAATTTTTATTAAAAAAATTATCTGCGTAGTTAAACCTCATTGTTTTTCTATTTTTTGGAATATATGCTAGCTAAAATAATAGCTCATTTTATTTCCTAATTAATTTTCTTATAAAAACTCATTGCTTAGTGCATGATATCTAAATTTGGTTGGTTTTTTTTTTTTTTTTTGCTTTAAAACACTTTAGGACCATTAACAAATTAATTTCTATTGCCCTTTCATAAATGGCAGAGTGCCACAGAACAAAAACCATCTTAATCATTCCATTGTTATTTTCTGAAAATTCAGAGCCACGGTATCCAGTATTGCTAGTTTCAATATATGGACAGTTAATGGGAAGAGTCTTCTTAGTGGAGGACCTGATCCAACTCCAATAGAAATCAGTAAACCTGTACTTCTCCACTATATACATTATGACTGGAAGAATTTAAAAAGTTGTTGAGCTGGTAAAAACAAATAATAGCAAGGACTGGGGAAGAGCTGCTGTTACCTGAGCTGGACTTGTTGAACACCCAGCAATTTTCCATCCTGAAAGTTCGTTTAATCTTGGAGGGTGCTAAGAAGAATTAACACTCAAAGATCTCTCATCTGAGCAATAGGAAAGCACCACAGTGAGTTGTTGCATCCTGGTCTCCTCATTGTCCAACTCCATTTCACCCCAGGTGCCAAGTCTTTCCTCCAGAAGCCAAGCCATAGGAAGGGCACAAAACATAGGAGGTTCCTGAGTTTATCTACCGAAGAGCAGCCCAAAAGTTGTCCCCTTTCCTTAAGGAAAGTAGTTTGGGCCGGTTGTATCACTCTTCCTGAACCAGAGTTTCAGACTCATTTGAACTCACTAGTGCATCAAACTGTCCTGGAGTCATAGATGGTATAGGAGGAATCCACTCCTGGTAACAGTGACTGGAGGACAGTCACAGTCCCAGAGGAGAAGAACAGTAACAAGTAATGGCTATGGTATTTTAAGCAGTTATCATAACAACAAAAACATTAAGTTACTGAAGTCAGATGTCTACAAACTAGACTCTGTTTTTTCCTATGGGTGTCTGATTTTTGCAGGAAAAAAAAAAGAAAACCAAAATCCAACAAAACCCAACAAAACAAAAAATGAAAAAACCTGAAACCCAAACCTAAACCAAAACTCATTCAAAAAATTGCATAAAACCTGGAAGATAGTAATACTACAATCACAATAATTCTCCAGAATCTCAAAGCTTGGAATCAGTAAAAATTTATACATTTACCTTCAGAACAGTTTGGGTAGTATAAGTTTAGGGGAGTATAAGTTTATGTTGCTGATATGCAAACTCATGCAGAGATAGCTCTCAGGATTTACACAGAAAGTCAATGGAAATTCTGGAGGAAAAGTCAAGACATGGGAAATGTTGGGGAGAAAAATCGATATATTTTGCCATGTAGTGAGTCTTCTAAAACTACAGAACTGTATTTAATTATTTTTAATACTTTGTAGCTTCACTGCTTTCTTCTATAGTCTATAAATGTCATCTCTTTTTCCCCTGCACTCTCTTCAGTGTTGTCACCCTCCTCAAAACATGAATTGCAAATTTTCTCAGTTTTTGTACTTCGCTCTCATTCATTATCTGATCAATGGAAGGCAAAAGGTATATTTATATTTTAATAACAAGCTTTCAGTTTATCATCAGACTCATTTTCTTCTTTCCTCCACCTCCTCTGTACTAAGGTTGTTTTCAATTAATAGAAGCAAAAATTTTCATGATAGTGCCTAGGATCAAGTTTTCAGCTTTTAAAATTCTGACTATATACATACAGATCATGTTACCTCTGGGAAAGCTTTTATTAATCTCAACGTCAGAGCTGTTTCAACAAATCTACTGTAATAATGAAAAGACATCACATTTTGCTTTCAGTAAATTTACTATTCTTTGATAAGGTTGCAAACAGCTGGGAAGTAATTGATCTGTAATTAGTGTGGCAACTGCACAAGATAGACTGCACAGGGATCTCATCATTTATCTGTCCGGTGCTGTACATCCTGCCTGTAATATTAAATTTTTCAGCTTCTCTCTTCAAATACAAATGGTTTTATGCATCCTCCATTATTCTAGGAACTCTTCGAAGATGAAAATAACATTTAAATTTCTGCTTATCTGCCACCAGTAGAATTATTGCCAAAGAGATCATTTTTCACACATGCCTTGCCACCATCTCCTTACTTAGCAGGCCATTGTCTGCCCATGCCTGTGAATGGACGCCATGAAAGACCCTTTGATCCACACCCAATTATCCCTATTAATCACTTGGCTGCTCTAAGCCTCCTGATATATATGATTGCCTAGCTGAGTTCTTCAAGAGCTGTGGTAACTAAAGGACACAAGTTTAGCACATTGTGGCACAGCAACACTACAATCATCTGCATCCGAGTTTCCAATTACTCAGGCTCTGTCTGCCACCCTTTCCAAGAATATGCTGCAGGTCATCACATAAGTCCACAGGGAAAACAGTGTCTTTTTGACACACCTTTTTATAATGTGACTTTTTGTAGGAGCATATGAAGCATGATTTTGTTTTTTCACTGCTGTGTTCCTTCTTTACTTGGAAGAAGGAGAGGGGGAAGAAGGTAGCATGGGTAATTACTGACCTAGGAAGAGAAGTGGCCATAGTTTAATTTATGTAATTGAAGACATAATTTCTTCAATAGATCTGAGAGAGAGAGATGGCATTACCCTTTTTTCACTCAGCTTCATTTTCTTTTCATTAACAGCTACATTCATCAGTTCATCAAGAAGTTGAAAGAAGAGCCTGTCCCTTGAATTCAGAAGTGTCAGGACAGTTACATATTAGTTCATATCCAGACTCTGAATCTTTATTAATTTCTGCAGTATAACTGACGCAGGAAAATGAGCAGAGCAGAATACCAAGTGAAGGTGCTTCAGTGTTGCTGTATATAGTGACATGATAAAATTTTAGATATTAGTTTCTATTCCATTTTTTATGCATTTTAAGTCTAGCTTTTTCTTCAAAGCTATATAATCAAAATGAGGTTTTCGATGAGTTGATCCAACTGATACGGTGTTTTGCTATGGTAAAACATACCAATTAGCACAAGGGCTTCATAAATTCTTCCCAGTATATATTTTCCACCAGCTAATTTCATTTGTTCATTACCTTAGCTTTGTCATGCCCTTTAAAGTGTCTCAAAGTGCCATCCATACCAATAAAAATGCCTTGGCATTCTTGCTTATCCTTGATCACTAACATATTGACACCACCAGTCCTGCCCAGAACTTTGAACAGTGTGTTGGTAACAATACATTTCTATTTTATGAGTGTTTTATTTTTCATATTTGTGGTGTTTAGCGCTTTAGGCATCTCTTTGTGTAGCAATCCCCATGAGATTCACCACTTTTCCCATATTGCAGTTAGAGGGTGGCGAGCCATCGTGGGCAGTGTTTATTCCTGCCTTCCACTGATAGCATATGTTTTGACAATTTGCAGGTTTCTCCACAGCCTGTTTTCTAGTAAAAATTACACATGTGATGAGAAAGAGACATCTTCCCAAGTGCCTCACCAGATCTGTGTCGTGCAGAGCTTCACAGATGGTGCTCAGGCTGGTGCCAGGTTTTCTGTGAATGAAAGTGGGTGAGTAGACCTTGAGTACAAGATATCTGCAAACTGCTCCTAATCTCCTGCAGTACTGAAGTACATTTTTCAGTAATTGTTATTGGACCCCTGAACTTCTGACAGGAACTTTGACTGGAAAGTATTCCTGACATATGTTAAATTAAGTAAAATCCTAAACTCTAAATACATTCATTTACGTACTTTACTTGCTCAAATATTTAACATTTTCTCTGTCCATAATACCTACAAATCTCCCTTACTCTGATCCTAATCTTCCTTTTTAATCTCTTAGCTAAGCAGGAATTACAGATGGCAAATTCATGCATTAGTTTGCTCACTTGAACTGCACTATAAAGCAAGAAGCAAGAACTCAAGCCATGGGAGCCAGATGTTTTGTTCTTCCTAAAAATTTACCATGTTACAAGTTACAGATAGTGTGGTACATCCCAGAGAACAGCACCTATATGACTTTTCACTCACCTTAACTCACTGTGAAATGCAAAGGTGAAATGGTAGGGTGATCTTTTTGAGCAAATTTCCCCACACAGAGGAGTGCAGAAGAAATGCTTTGGCAACCTCTCAGTTAGAGAGATTTAACTCAAAATTAACTTGAAATATATTAGTGAGAAATAAAAAAGGAAATGAAAAGAAGCTCTAATGACATACCCAGTAAAGCTCCTTGTAGGCCCAAGATTCTTAAAATCTGGAATTAGAGGCAGGAGGAAGAAAAACACTAAGGCCTGGCCAGTTTAAGCTGTTTTACCCTTTGGTGTCCCCTTTAGGTTTAGTCGAGCTCAGCCACATTTCAGATCTGGTTGCATAAAGTACCTGCCCTTATTTGACTTCTGCCGGGCTCTGCTGCTCAGACTCATCACGGAAATCAAACAGAAGCTGAACCTCATTACGATATACTAATGGGGAACTGGCAAAGAGCCTCTGAACACACAGCGAAATGGCAGGAGTGGTGCACTGCAGTCAAGCACAGGAGAGTGTGCTGTGCTCTGGGGCCTGGGAAGGCTGTGAAGGTGTCCCTCACACCCACTTGACTTGTGTGGGCTCTGCTGAGGATCTGCCTCCTCCAGCCAATGCCTGGGGACGTTTTTAATGGTGAAACCTGGTCGGTAGAAATTGTCTATGTTTTTGCCACATAGTTTCCAAAGCATGCACATAGGCCAGCAAGTACAGATTTAAGCTCTCACGCCTGATCTCAGACCTGTTCTAAGAGGAGGGTGTTGTTACAGAAATAAAAAGGACTTTGTGTATTTTTTCAGAACTATGATAAGAAAAAACAGGTGTATAAATACGCTAAGATTAGCAGTTGGCTCAGCAGGTTGGTAGTGACAATTGGGTTACTGATTTAAATCCAGTCTGTCCAAATGGCCCAAATTAACTACCAAGTGATGGGCTATGACATGGGCTTGGTGCCCCTGCTCCAGAACGAAAGGGACGAGTGACCCCAAAGATACCACTGCTGACACTGCAGGGCAGTCGAAAGAAGGCTCCTAGAGAGGCTCTAGATGATTTCCCACACAGCACCTTCGGGATGGTGCCTGCTGGGCAAGTCCATGGGGGATAGACATGTGCACGTGTCACAGGAGGCTGTGGGGCCACAGCAGGACAAGCAGGACAGTGTGATCCTGTGCAGAACAACAAGGAGAGGACACCCCTCCTGGGGGGCATGAGGGAGAATGGAGCACTGCCAGGTCAGAGCCAGGAAAAGGGACACCTTCAGCTATCCTCAGTCATTAAGTAAGACCAAATTAGATGAAAGACTGAAAGCAAAGTTACACACAAATTGTTTCCATAAACAAAAGTGAACAGAAATGGGCTGAATTTTGATGCATCCACACAACAGTTTCATGGTGGAATGGAAAAACATGAAAGCCCTACATATGCACACATACATATAGCCTGCCAAAACAAAATGTGATCAAAGCAAAAGCAAGCAAACACATGGACAAAGTCTTAGCAAGAGAAAAGCGTAGCCAAGTTCACTGACCTTTATTTTAATTTTCTTTGGTTCTCAGTCTTATGAGGAGTTCAGGAAATGGAATGTGCTAATCCCAGCTGATACAATCTTCAAGAAAGGGGAAAAATCTCCCCAAACTAGAGAAAATTGAATGCAGTCAGAAGCCTATTTAATCTGCTCTCACCCAGTGTCCTTCCAAATAAAACTCTGCTGTTCTATCAGGAGCCACCAAATGAGTCAGCAAGGAACTTTCAGTGCAGCAGAGAGCATGTTTTTAAAAATATTTTAATGCATGTCATGGAAATACGACTTTAATGAGATGAGAATTTATTTAAAACACTTGGAGACATTTTTTCAGATGGCATTGAAGAGCTGCTGGGTTTTTATAATTATTTTCTTTGTTTTTTTGTTTTGGGGCTTTTTTGGGGGTTTGGTTTTTGGGATTTTGGGGGTTTTTTTTGGCTGTTGCTCCATTTGCAGTGTCTCTGGTCATTGTCACATCATTGGATAACACCCAGCAGAGCAATAGGGCAATATTGCTAGGGAGTGCACTGGCCAGGGGGTTAAACTGACTTCTGGCAGTCTATATTTAGTTTTTATCTGCTAAGGTTTTCAGTCTGCTGCTACATAAACATGAACACTGAGGTAGAATCTGAAATTTTCACAGAGTTTTACTCCCTTGCATTCACAGACTAATTTTGATCCCAAAGTATGAATTTAAGGCAGTGACAGTCCTTGTGAAGTAGCAAATTCTACACCTATTTTACAAACAAATGGACTATGGTAACAAAATAGATGAAACCAAGCTAAGGACATAACGTAAACATAATGACAATATCTCATGTCCAGCTTCAGGCAGTACAAGAGTATAAACTTCAGACTTTCATCCCAGAAGGCGTAACCTAATCCCCTCCCTACTCAGGCTGGTGGGAGTTTTACCACTGAGTTTTGCTGGGCTAGGATTTCATTCATGGTTCATGAGAAGCAAGGCTGCCAAATTGACTATTAACTCGGGTTGGCAGCAGAGCAATGCCATACCTTTGTCACCTGCCAGCCTAAAAGCTGATGCATGTTCTGTACTTGAAACAGTCTCCTAATGAACACTGGCTTATTTAACCTTTCTTTATTTTACCAAACTTTTCTGAGCATAAGCCTTTTCTTTCAAAGGTCTATCGAAACTGGGGGCCCACAATGTGTAGTGGCCTATCAAATTGTGTTTGTATTTGACCTGACATTCCAAACCCAAAGAAACTCCCACTGGAGTTTACAAAATGCAATGATGAACCCTCTACAAAACCCAAGGATAAACACACATTGTCTGAATCTTGAGCTGATGTCTTAAATTGCAGTGCAATTTCTGAATTGATAACTCTCTGATTTGACTATTATGTGACTGTTTATAGGAATTTTTGTCTAAAAAAATTTTTAAGCCATTAAAACATTTCAAGGATTTATGATTTGGCACTTTATTAGACTATACAGTAAGTTTTTCTTTGATTTTTGCCTGAAGGTAATACAGTTTATTCACTTATAATATGGGTGATGGACTATCACCATACTAGTGTATACCAAACAGGCTGTGGTTTAAACTGACTACTGAGCTTCTGAACAGCAGATATAGTGGGACCACAGAAATAGAAGCATGATTGAAAATCTAGGTATTAGTGAGTAGAATAAGAGGGTTTAGTAGGAAGGATCATGGGGTTTCAACTAAATGTTTCCTCCATGCTAGAACTTTTTTTAAGAGATGGGTTTATTTTGGTTTATAAGTGTCATTACTTCGTTTTACCCAGAGACTTTTGAAAAATTTGGAAACAGAGATATTATTTTTGTATTTTTTAACTCCCCAAAATTTATTTTAATTTTTTTCTCCTCTATTGAATAAAGTTTTTTCATTTTTGTTATCTCCTCATTCCTTTCTGCTCATCAAGTTTTCAAATATGCTACAGTGTTTTCAAGTTGCAGAGCAAAAATTCTGCATCATCTCCATTCTTTTGTCACTCTCTAACCTTTCTAAGCATGAAAACCATGGAATATGGAAAGGTGGAGAAAAGTAAATATGAAAATATTAAAAACTAGCCTGCCTAGGCATAGGCATAGGCAAAAAAGGAAAAAGCAGATGAAGGAGAGAAAAAAAATGCCAACATCTGAAGCTATTCTGCCAAAAAAGGAAAAAAAAACAACTGAGTTTCATAGAAAAAGTTTGAATTTAAACAATGTATAGGAGAACTCTACCATACACCCTTTTCTCTTTGTAAGTTGCAATTGACAAGGCAAAAAAACCATCTTCAATTTATATAAAGCAGCATGCTGAGAGGGTATGATGACATTATAATGCTGAACACTGTATCACTGCCAGACATTCTGGAGCTGCTTTTTTGCTATTTCTGTCACAGTCCTCCCTCTACCCTGCCTTTTGCTCAGTAGGTTGGTGCAAAATTTTGTGAGGTAATATTTAGGGACAGCCAAATTATTTCTTGTCGCCTCTGACCCACATTATATGAATGCAAAATTAAACCCCAAGCAGAATTATTTCGGAAGTTAGTGAAATAAATTTAAACAATATGCAGCTTTTCAAGGAAGAAAATGGAAGAATATTAGTTCAGAGAAATGAACATTCATATTTCAAGGTCCTACTTTAGTAGACAAGTCCATTAGCAAATTCAGAAAGGCTCATAAACCTTGCAATATCTCCCATAACAAATGAAAGAAATAGAAACTGAATATATTGGTAGGACAGAGCTGTTAAAAAAGCTGTTCTTTTTTGTGTGTTTTTAGGTACATCAGGTTGAATTTGTAAGGGCTTTCATTTTGCATACATTCATCCCGAACTGTAGACATCCAGTGGCCACACTGGCCACACTGGCATGGGCAAATGAGAAACTACACAATTAATGTTGTATGATCTACTCTCAGTAATACAGCAACTGTGCATTGAAAAGTCTATTCTCTCTAAAAATATGCCTTTTGAAAATGTGACAGTAAACACTCTGTGTTCACACATCCCCAGGAAAAAACGCCTTGTTTTAGTTATTTTGATAAATGCAGGAAGCCTTACCATTAAAGAAATCACAGCCATCTCTCCTGGGTTTAAAGAGAGAAGATGCAACAAAAGCATCATGTAAATTGCATTGTCAGGGCTGACACACACCTCTACATGCATTTGCTACAGTTGTTTAAGCTTTAAACATAAAGGAGGAAAAGAAAATTCAGACGAATACCCAAAGGTTTATTTAATAATGTAATCATTTTCCAGATTAAAACACAGAGTTCTAGAAATAACTACCAGAGCTAATAAAGCTGTACTCTTAATCTGCATTTCTTTTCCTGGAGACACCCAAAATAGGCTGTTTTCCCTTTAATTCCTT
This sequence comes from Oxyruncus cristatus, assembly GCA_013399855.1. Taxonomy (NCBI): domain Eukaryota; kingdom Metazoa; phylum Chordata; class Aves; order Passeriformes; family Cotingidae; genus Oxyruncus; species Oxyruncus cristatus. Next base: position 266,261 of record VXAY01005790.1, on the reverse strand, counting down.
TCCCTTCAGGTGATACAGGAAAACACATTTTGTCAGCTTTAGCCTGAAAAAACACGGAAGAGAAATCGAGAGTCTTCCTGTTTTAGCAGTCTCTCTTTCCAGTATCTACCACAGTCCCACTCTGGGTGTGATCCTATGAATCTACCAGTCCATGTGTTTCTGCCTACTTTCAGCTTTGGACTACTTTTTAGCTTTTTTTGTTGTTGTTGTGCTCTCAGCTTACAAAACTGCAGCAGAGATCAGCCCAAAACCACCATGTGTTGCTTACAAACCCTTCAGCTTTGAGCGATGCACCTCCTGAAGAGCCCCTACAGCTGGTTCTGTATTGTAGGACCATCCCATCCTTTCACAACTCTCCCAGCAGGGTTACTTTGCCCCACCTGAGGTGCTCTTCTCCCTGCTGTTTCCTTTGTTCATACATGTGTGAATACAGGGAGACCTGGCTTGATTTTCTGGCATTTATACTCTCAAATTTACTGTTTTATGAAGGCTCATTAATGAGTTTTACAACTAAGATGTTTGTTCAACCTCTCCTTGCATGACGTTAAAACTGTGCTGTTTTAATAGCTGGGAGCCCACAAGATCAGGTCTCTGCTCAAGAATATTTATGTGTGGTAAGAGTATTCAATTTGCCAACAAATGAGGTTACAGTGCCTTGTAAGTCATTCATTTTCATGTTTATTTCCTCTGGAATTGCTCTCAGGGGTAGATCTTCCTTCCTGTCAAATGGCTTCACATGCACTTCTCACCAGCTGTTCTTCTGTATCCCTGAATATTTTCCTGGACTGAGAGAAATGCATATTCCCTGATTTGCTTGATTGCAACCTGTGACAAAGAAAGCAGAGCCAGCCTATTGCTTTAATCAGATGCTAGAGGAGGAAAGGGAAGAATGCTGGGAGAAATAGATGAACAGGTTTTTGGGTTTTTTTTCTCCACTGTTTCACCTTTTCCCAGTGTAAGAGCATAGTCTGTGGGTGCAGGTGAGGCAGAAGGCCCTAATTGCCTTCTTGGTCTGGACCTGAGGGTAATTTTGACCATTTGGTTTCAAAGGAAGTCACTGTGAAGTGTTGTGCTGTGCCAGCAGCTGATATTCCCTTTCCTTCAACTCATCTCCTCTAAGCAGGCCATTGCTGTTTACAAGAAGACTTAAATAAATGCCTACACAAAGATTGCAGCCCCCACTGACAAGACAAATAAAACCCTTCCAAGCTTAGCACTGAAGAAAACTCAGTCAAATGAGCCAAGGCTCTGTGTCACATACTGGCTGCCTAATGTAGCTTTGATTAACATAGGTTGGAATAAAGTCCTGAGTACAGGCTAATTCTTAAAAAAAAGGGGAAGTAAATGAGGACAACAGGCCTCTTGCAAAGCAAGTGCTGTTGTATAAGCTCTGAGTCCCAGTTTCAATGACTTTGTGCTGCTCCCTTTTTTCTTCTTTTATTTTTTTTCTTTTTTTTCTCTTCTGTAGGGCCCTTTGCCACTAAAGAAAACAGAAGTTGCAAAGCATGCATGTCTTGATAACTTAATAGGTTTTCTACTCTACTGGGACACCTTAGCATCTTGAAAGTTTTAAGTTGATATACAGTGTAACTGTAAAAAATTAATTATTATTAAGGGTTAACCAAGGACCTGAGTGGTAGAAACCAATCCAGTTGTGTATAATTAGACAGTAGCTACCTTGTAATATTGAAGCTGTAAATAGCCCCAGCGGGGGCTCTGACAGAAGGCTGAGGTGTTTACAAGGCACAAGAGATGCTGCCTCAAAGTACATAATTCCTGTTGCCATAACTATTGCTGGTATAATGGATGTGTTCATTAAAACCAGAGGATTATTTGTTTATCCATCTTTTTCTATTGCAGGCACTTCCTCAGAGGAGGAGCGCAGTTTCCTTCCAATACAAATTTATAGTACACACCTTTTTTTTGCCCAGTCAGAGGAATATTAAAGGATTGCTTTATTGATTGCTAACCAGAGGTCTGTTCCCCACTGGGAAAACTAACTTCTCTGAACTGCTTGCAAAAACCCCTGCAGAATCCAGAAGGGAAGGAAATGTGCACACATCCATTTTTAGGCTCCCGTTGGGCCTTGGGAGTGGCACTTATTAAGTCTTTGTCTGCAAGGCACGCAGTGCTTTCCCCAGCAGGGCCATTACACAGCCTTCTCCTTATGTGCTCAGATGGTCTGGTGGGAAACTCATCCTGGGCCTGTGCTGCATGAGATAGAAAGGTAAGAAAGGTACTTCTGAGGAGGAAGGAGCTGCAGAGAGGAGGTGTCACAACTCACCACAACACCCATTACCCACCCCACTGCACCGGCTGGAAGGAAAGGATCTGGAAATCGGGAGAGATGTTGAGCCTCAGTGGAAGGGTGGGGGCAGGAAGGTCCTTTAGTCTTTGTCTTTATTTCTCACTTTTCAAACTTACTTTAATTGGCAAGAAGTTAAACTAATTTTCCCCAAGATGAGTTTGTTTTCTTTCTGACAGTGACTGATGAGAGATCTCCCTCTCTTTATCTCCATCCATGCAACTTCTCCATCTTATTGTTTCCCCCGCATCGTCTCTGGGGAAGGAGGAATGAGAGACTGGCTGGGTAGGCACCCGGCAGCCAGCCAAGGTCACAGCCATCTGACCCCAAGGCATGGTTTCAGTCTGCACCACTACACATACCGTGTTTTGTCTGTCCATGCACTGTTCGTTGACTTCCAGCATGTGAGCCTGTGCAGCAACATGAGGAAAGACACTAGGAATACAACAGTAGCAGTACCAGGTTACTAATAATAACCAAGCAGATATAGCATCTCTGCATGGGGTCTTCACAACTTGTTTCCAAGTGGTGAGACCACAAGTGGCTGGGGAAGGCTGCCAGTAAGATGGCATCTTCACAGGTGATGCTAAAGGCTTCATCACAGCTCCCTGCTCCTAGAATGAGCAAGGGAGTGTTTTTCACAGAGTGGTATTTCTTGGTGGGGGTTTAATTTTCAGCTAAACCTAATTTCTTTTCTCTGTTAATACTATCTGAAGTGTGAGATCATGGCTTGTGTTTCATATATATTGTGGATTTAGCTCCAGAAGATGCTGCTCCAGGTGTCCTCAGGCTGGTGCCATTGCTAGCATGCCAGAATGAATCACTTGCTAATTTTGGAACAAATGTCAAGAAACAGCTTGGGTTTCAGAAGGTGGAGATACAATGTCAGGTTACTGAGGGAAAGCAAGCACGCTTGCATCCATACTGCAAGCACGATGTGGACAGTAAGTCAGTTACATGTGCTCTTTCTCCAGTGGTCACTTCAAAATGGACTGTCCTGCTTGGGAAGGAGTAACTGCCCTACAGACATCCATAAAACCTATCGTTTAAACTGCATGTTGTCAGAGTTTCCATGCACAACTGTTTCTGAGGAAAGACTGATTTATTAAGAGAAGTCAGCTTTACCTGCAGGAAATAAGAATGGTTTTTCTCCTAGCATTACCTGTAGCCTAAGTATTTCTCTTACTACTGCTGCTATCCTCATGTGTTGTAGCTCAGCATTTCAGATATCAGTAATTCATCCTGTCTTTGGTGTGTATCTTTATCCCCTTTTGTCTTTCTGCACACACATACTTATCTTAATCAAATTTTATCAGATGTTGAATTTCTGTCACGTCTATATCAAAGCTCAGAATTTGAAAAAGTGTACACAGTTCTTTTTAGTTTTTGTTTTACAGTCTGCCTACCCTTTTGTGCCTTGTTTTTCTGACCACTGTAAGGACAGACCAGTGTCTCATGGATGGGTTGGCACAAACAGCTTGGTCAGCAGCTTGCATGAACAGCAGGTGTGGTATTGGAGGCTGTCAAAGTCTGGCAGAGTAAGAAGAAAGCCTCAGTGCAACATGGACCAGTTTGGGATCTTGAAAGACCAGTCCTAAATCCAAAACTTATTGTTCTCATAGGTTTGGGGTCAGCTTTTTGTTTGTTGGTTTTATTTTGGTTTTGGTTTTTGCTATTTTTTCTAGGGTTCGGGTTTTTCCCCCCCCCCCTCAATTTTTGCAGATGCAGGCTAGATTTCTACAGAGGCTCAAAGCCTTTTAGTCTGCTTTGGTGTCTCTGCACATGTATGTCACTCTGCTACACTGGATACATTGCTGAGACCCTGACAAAACCCTAGCAAGCCAGACAGATACATTATGATTTCCTGTCTGCTGATAACACCAGACAGGCAAAAAGTATCCTAGACATGAGTAGGTCCTGTCCAGTTTTGCTGCTCACTAGAAAGTATGTTCAAGAACCCTCCACTGTCACCAGTGCCTGGTTTCTCAGGACTAGCCTGGAAGCCAAGGTTTTTAAATTTGACCACAGGTAAATGTTTTGCCAAACATTTCCCCTCTCTGCACGTTTCAAAGTCACAATTGGTAACAATCTCTTCAGATATGACTGAGGCTCGTGAGGGGAAAGAAGCTCTGAAGAGGTTTGAATAGTAAGATGGTAAGAAAACCTTTCAAAGGAAGCACTGTGTTCTTAAACAGTATGGAAATGCTATTGCAAATCAGCTCCTGGCCAAGTGGGAAGCATGTGTGCTTACTTTGAAGTATTGATTTCATGATTAAGCAATATCCACAGTATTGATAGATGTCCCTGAATCAGGGTCTTAAAGTGTGCAGTGGCTCTTCTAATTAGCTACTTCTGTCATTTCACCATGACCTCTTAATTTTGTATGATTGGATGTTTACTTGTTTATGAAAGAATACAAAAACATTCAATAAGGAAGTAGGAAACACTGAATCAATTTAGTCCACTCTCACAAAGGGTTTGATCCTGGGATATGCTAAGCATTGACAGTGCTTACAGAAGTCACCACAGAGGCCTTTGTACTACTTCAGGTAGATTGCCATTAAAGCAAAGCATAAACTTTTCTGGTTATTCACATTTTCACATGTCACCAAAAATCCTAAAGTAAAAAAGAGTAGCATTCTTATTTAAAGGGGTCTTAAGAGCCTGGAGCATTTAGTATTCAGCAATGAATGCACAGGACAGACACACTTTAGGTTCTAGCCAACTCTATTGCAGTATTTTTTTAAATATGACAGCACTAAGACATGGATTCTAAAGAAATGCACTGCTGAGTACACTTGTACTAGGAAGCACGGAGTTTTAGCAGGCATAGCTCTTGATAATTTTCAAAGAGGTTGTAGTTCTGCTATTGATCAGAAAATTGTCAGTTTCAGCACCCAATTCCAATCCAAAAAAAACAGATGAAAAATCTCATTATATCTTGATTACATTCATGCATTTACAGTGACCAGAAAACAGCATCACAAATTTGCTTTTAAATCATCCTGCAATTCCACCCTATAGAAAGATACAAATATGTTTTAAAGGTTACCCTTATGTTATTGATACAGTATTGCTACCTATAAATAAATAAACTTTGTGATGTCGGAAAGTATAGTGACCTTCATGTGTAGGAAAGCAATTAGCTCAAGGTCACTTGCAGATCAGAATGGCTTAGGAGGTAGTTTGATCCTGAGCTTCTGACCAGGACAATGAGATTTATATGTCTGTGTTTGTAGATACTATGATATTTGTTTAACATGTCTGTCTAGATAATATTTGCAGTGAACAAGCAGGAAAAAAAGGATGAAAGAGCCAAATGTCAGCTATTTTATGTTTGTCTGTACAACAAAAGGGAGAGTTTACAAATGTCAGAAACTTGTTTTTGTGTTTCACTCCCTCAAAACATCTTGCAACTAAAAATTGGAAGTGACAAGAAATTAATCCATATTGTGATCTAATTATTGTTGGAATTATGTGAAAAATGTAAGATGTCTAAAATATTTAATTATGGGAAGTGTCTATTAAGCTAAATTTGCAGTGAACTTACCAGATTTTTAAACACTTGTGTCATGTGCCTAAACAACTAGAAGACTGTGATTTTTCGCTTTCTGAGATATGCATGGAGTCTACCAAAACCAATTTCCCTGAGGCCTGGGCACAGCGTCTTTTTACTGCCATTGAATGATCATAGGGGAAGGGTTTTTTCCTCTATTACCAAGTAGATTGGAGAGGAGAGTTGAGCTGGGGAATCCAACACATCCTTCTGCCAGTCTGGTTGCAGTGGAAGTTGTGCCTTATGCACATGGTGAAGGCTCATCTTTGGGGGAATGTTTACACAGCAACTGGCAACGGCTGAAAAAACCCTATTTTTATATAATAAAGTTCATTTAACTATCTCACTTTATCTCACGAAACTATCTCTGTGACAGATTACCATTTCGGGCAGTGTTGTATCTACACCATGATCAAAAGCTTGTAAATACTTGTTTACACGCCTTTCTACTAACACAATCTGGTGTTGTGTATTTTCATATTAAGCTGTAACAAGGCAAAAAGGAAGTGCTTACTCAAAAGGTGCTCCAGAGGGTTTGCCAAAAAATTGCGTGGGCTGAGCCAACATGTGAAAACCAAACTGAACTGCCATGAACACGGCTTAAGAAAGTCGTCCCCTATTCTTTATGGTTGAGTAACTCACTCAGACACAGCATGGAAATGAAGGAATTTTGCTCAGCTTTCTTTTCGGGGTGCTTACCTACTAGCTGTAACCAAAAAATATGAAATAGAACTACAGAAAGATAATTAAAAAAAAAAAAATCCCTATTAGATATCCCTATCTTTCTGCTATTTGCAATATTCAGTACAGGTTTTTAAGGTTAACAGTTCTGGGGTTTTTTCTCTGTATTTTTGATATAGATTTCAAAATTGTAGCAAATATTTTAAAACAGTGATGAATTGCTTATTACCAAACTATTTGGTAACTTTGCACATTGTCTTCAATCACGTAATTAGGTCAAGTATGTCATATTTCAGAGAAAAATTATTGATCTTATTTGCATTTGTATTAAAATTTTGTCTTAGTACAAGACTCCAAAAGAAGGGATGATGAGTCTTTCCTTGTTTTTGGCAGAATTACTTAACCAGTAGCAAGGAAAGTAGGAATTAGGTTCATTTATTTGTTTGTGAGGAATTCTTACAAACAGCATGAGAACAATTATGGCTGTAATGATTGACTACAGCCATTTTCCACAAGTGGAAAGGGCTACCAGAGCATTAGGCAGAATAAAAAATGGGGTTTGGGATGTCCTATGATTTCCCCCTCATACCACTGATATAAATGGCAGTCTTTTTTCATCAAGAGGTCATTAGGTCAACCAAACTGTTAAGTTCCAAGTAGCTTAATTTGTGTCAAGGGGGCTGCATGGTTGTTCAACCATCTGAGAATACCATTAGGTCCCACAGGGTTTCAGACAAATTTTGCTCTTACTTAACTTGGTGTGGAGTAAGAGTAGGTTCTTGTCATTAGTGCAATTAATCCAAATATATATCATTATAATCTTCAGCAGCATTCACCTATTCAGAAGCATGCTCACTCTGTATTTTTTGCACAAAACTTCCCTTGACATTAACAGGAGGGGATAATAGACATGGCAATGTAAAGAGAGGTTAATACTCTTCCCTGTGACCTTCCCAGAGACATCATATTTTCTCAAGCTGACCTCTCATTATGCTGAAAACTGCAAAGAAAAAACCCCACGGTTTCTGTTGCTTTTTTTGTTCACTTCAGAGACTATAGACATCTGCTCTAAGTACATTCTGTTAATAATTATTTTGAATGTATTCTAAAAATCCACATCATTCCCAAAGAGGGGAAAAACACAAAAGAAACCCCAGTTGATGAGGGAGGACAATGTGCGACATTATAAGCAGTGCTGGAGCTGCCCGCCGTGATTGCCACTCGGAGATAAAAATCATTCCTCACACTTTGAGACAAAAGTAAATGGCAGTTTGCAATGTTAAGAACCCCTGTGGAAATAAGATGAAATGAGAGAGGCTTCCAGACCTGTGAGAAAAATCAATCTGATGGAAAATTGACAAACTTGTTTAACGTGTCGGCACAGGATCCGAGAGTTGACCCGTAGAGACCTCCACTTAGGCATACCGTGAAGTTACTGTCAGTTCTCTTAATCTGTTCAATTACACAACAGGATCTCAAAGGGGACTTTTTACCAAACATCACTTTAAATTAACTTTTCTCCTCCGTGTTTTAAACTTGCAGTCCTTCCCTGCCTCTTTGCCGCAACGTGGGTAAATTATTAAAACCCCACTTGCTTGTGAGTGTAAATGCTATAGAAACATCAGTTTACAATTTTGATTGGAAATGGAGAAGGTTTTTGCGATTAAAAAGAGCAAAATGCTCATCTCATTACATGTCCCCGAATTAATCTCCACAAATTAATTTCTCTGAGGCAAAGGTCTATTGTTTTTCTGTTTTAGGGATGAAGAAATGGTAGCAAAAAGCAGCACACCACAATTTTTATTCTATTAGGAACATGAAACGGTGCCCCTTTTCACAGCCACAGGCCACGAAAGTGAAACAGAGAAGAGTTCAAAATGGAAGATATACCACTCTACTGAACTGATCCTAAATGTCTGGCTGATTTTTTTTTCTTGAGGAAATGGAGTGGGAATAAGATAGGCAGGGAAGTTGTTAAAGAATGCAAGAGGTGAAAAAAAATTAACTTTGAAGATAGGTAGAGCAGCATTTAAGAGGGAGAGATTTAACTGCAGATAGCCAGAGAACTTCGGGTTTTCCTTCTTCATTATTTTATTAAATGCAGTGTTGAAACAAAAGATTAATTTTCCCCCAAATCTGTTATATTTGAAGTCTGAAGTGAAGGTCTCTGAGCAGAAAGAGAAGGAGGAATGTGGTCTGTCAATTAAAATCAAGTGCCAAGACTCATTTAGATTGATGGGTGTTATAGTACAAGTGCCCAGCAATATTATTTAATATGTTCATTCTCACTAAGTGCATTCTGTTAACCAGAACCTCATAGAGAATGTCACAGCAGCCACAGTAAGTCTGTCTGCTATTGATTTGGAGTAGGTGTGGATCATGTGATGTATCTTGCTGATGAAATCTTGGTCTTGTTGGTTTAGGAATTAGGATTTATATCAGATTCTTTTCTGGTTTTTTTGGTTTACAGTTTGATTTTTATATTGAAGAGATTGAAAGTGAGAAACAAAAATTCATTTAACATAGTAAGAAATGAAGAATGAAATACCAAGATGAATGACACTGAACGATTTTTGGGAAAGAAAAAAGTCCATGAAGCATGCACATTAAGAAGAGATTCCATTTAGGAAGAGAGCAGAAGCAAACAGCTTTTTTTTTTTTTTTTTCATTCAGAAGGGATTAAGTGATTTTCTACTGTTCTTGTTAGAACATATTGAAGAAAGAAGGCTTACTTCCATAACTACTTAAAATACAAAAGGCATCAAATTTAGAAGGTCTCATGTTAGTTTTGTTAGAAGCATTAGTATCATTGTAGTGTCAACAGCTTTTGACAGAACAAATTTTTACCACCAACTGCTCAAATAGATAGCACTTAAAAAAGTTTTGTCTTGATTAATAGTGTGTTCTTGGTCTGAAGATTAAGGTTAACTGTAATTTACATTAAATACCTACTTTCTTGCTGTGTTTTTTCACTGGTATCAGAGATAACTGTTTTAGCAGTGCAAATAATTTCTAAATGTTTTCTTTTGCATAAACCACTGTTAAGATTCATTGGAAACTTGTCACAAAGAAGTATTAAGTCTTTTCTCGCTTCCTGACTGACTGGAGAAAGACCTTGTTGCTCTTTCCAGCACCCAGAACTTTATGAAAGCTACACTTTTCACAGGCTTCAAAAACTTTGGCCTCCTCAGAACCTGCAGAAATTGACATAACTCAGGTTAGACTGAATAGTAGACACCCTTGTGTTTGTAGATTTTTAATTCTCTCTGGCACTCTGTCCTCAGCTCAGACTATATACACTTAGAGATACAAATTCTGACCTAGGGGAGTAAGGAGGTGAGTGTTAAGACTGTAACTGAGGGTCAAGGGGCCCAAATCCATGATATCTCCATTTTGAAGGATTCTTAAATGGTTAGCCCTCAACAACTCTTTCAAAGCTGATCCATTAATCCAAGTGCAGAGGCGGCACTTTCATGAAAGCTTTTGGTGGATCTTAAGGCTTTGTGATTTCAGCTACAAAGAAGATTCAGTATTACTGAGTATTAGCACTACTGCTGATGCTAGTACAAATGTAGATGCTGAGTACTTAGTACTTAACAGTAAGTGTCTTCTAAGCAAAGGGTCAAGAACAAGGTGTAACTAAGATGATAGATCTCATTAACACATCTGTAAGTACATAGATTAGTGTGATGACAATGAAGTGGCCTTCATACTATGTTTTAGCTGATATAAAAATGTTAGTCTAGTATCAATAGTTTTAGAAGTGAGTTTAACTGATCCTTGAAGAGTGTAGTTAAAAAAAAAAATACTTTGGGGTGACTCCAGGCAAGTCAATAAATTAAAAAACAGTCTTTGAAATGTAGACTTGCTGCCAGCAAGTTAGGCTGATTGTTTTCCAGGCATTCTGAAAGGGAGCACAATCTACATATTGCTTGCTTCTTTTTTTTTTCACTTTTGCTTTCTGTCAGGGGAGAAGACTCATCCCTTTATTAGACAGCGTCAAACAAGGGGAGGGAAGGACAGATGTACATGCACAAGGAAGTCCTTATTTTTGCTTTTATTGATGCAAGCTTGACTTAAAAGAGAGAAATTTCTGTGGCCTTTATAATAGTATGTGGGCATCTTCTGTTAAATTTCCAAAATGCTTTAAGGACTTAGTCACCTAAATCATGCAGAGGCCTTTGAAATTCTTAACCTTTGTCTGATATATGTGTTTCTTTCTTGTACACTCTGATAATACAAAGAGTTAACATTTATGGTCACTAGCTGTGCGAAGGCATTTTTTGTTGTTGTTTTTTTGTGTGGGTTTTTTTTTTTTTTGGTAGTAGTGGTAGTTGTTGGTTTTTGTTTGGTTTGGGTTTTTTTGTTTTGTTTCCAATTCCTCTATTTCTCTTATTCCCATGTGTTCACACTATGGAAATACAATTTCATCCTCTCCTAGGCATACTGGGCAATTTCCCAGACTAGAGACAAAGAAATGTGCTGATCTTACAGAAAATTCCTCTTCCTTTAGTGTTGCCCTTGCCACTTCCCAAACATATTCTGTCACACTGGCAAAGATCCTACGCAAGGCATCTTTGTTACTGCGAAGTACCAGATCTTATCCTTATGTCATGATATATTGAACTGTAGAACATTTAAGAAAGTTAGATGGCTTTGGTTGTTTTTTTTTTTTTATTCTGTGTGGCTGTTTTTGTTTTTTTTTTTAATGGATTCATATGTAATATTTCCTTCCATATTTCTAAAATGTCAACAAAACTTTATTTAAAAAATGATGGGTACAGATACAAACATACAGAGGTCAGAAAAATAAGTTTTTGAGGGCTGGTAATTATTTCAGTATTTAACGGCTATCTGCCTTTGCTCAACTCTACCTCTGCTAAAGAGATTTACACCCATGGAAGATTTACCCAAAATATTTATTTTTCAGAGGCACTTTTTTGCACAGGAAAATTTCTTGAGCTTAATTTACTACACATTCTTGCTGGAATAGTTCTCAAGCCCTTGCAGATGCAAAGTCACAGGGAGCTGCCTGGCTATATGTGATTTTACATGCCTTGCAGACAGCTCAGAGATGCAATTGCAAAATCTAACTCTCACAGACAGCTGGGAATTTGTGACAGTCCCTGAAGGACTTTGCATCCATAAACCAATGACTGGATTACAGTGATCCATAAACGCATTTTTCTCCTATCTCTGGCTAATGCAATACAAATAGTCTTCCTGCTGTTAACTGTTTCTGAAGCCACACACAAGAGAACATAAAGGATATGGCATATATTCAAACAGAAAGGTCAACAGGTCATTCGTTCTTTATCCTCGCAAAAGACTTCAATACCTGTACTGCTGCAGAAAGCACTAAATACAGAAATATTCCTCAATTTAAGTTCTATGTTCAGAAAATGTTGCTGAAAAAGCAGTGATTCATCCAGATCTCAGTGGGGATTGGTGATAACGTCTCCTCTAGAGCAGGAAAGCTTAACTCATGATCAAGCTTTGGGGAAAATAGTTATAGGCTTGTATATCAGCAGTTTCCTCCTCTGTAAGAATCCAGGAACCTTCAGGGTGATGTCACCTCCTCAGCACTGAACTCCCTGTCTGTAGCACTTTTGGTGCCTCATCCCATTCCACAGGTAACCTCTTCTTGCCTACCTGGCAGCTGAGGAGAGAGGCAGGATGGACCCCTGTGTCAAGGGGGCAGTGGGACCACGATTCCAGACTGGGTGAGAGACTTTCCTTGGCCTCTTCTCTATCAGAAGGCTGGGAAAGAGTTGCTGTCCTGCAGCAAAGTGAGATCTACTTCAGCAGCAAGCTGATGCTTTGAGGCACAGTGATGGACAGGAGCAGGGTTGTGCTTTGGGACCCACGACACTGAGAAGCAGCTTCTGATTGATAACCGCGACCTGAAAACAACAAGCCATGCTGGTTATGTCTGCATGAGTAAATCAAATTTGCCCAGGACAGCTCTCTGGTGCTGAGGCTGATGGGTACAGGACAACACATGCCTGTGCCATTAAACCTTCCTGCTGTCAGGAAGCAGTGGCTGCATCCACGGAGCCTAAGGAGACAGATACCAGGCATCATTAACATTGAACTCGTTTAGGGGAGAGTCAGAAGTTATGGGCCAAGAGCATGTTGGTGATGGCTGGAGTGATCCAATGGCCTAGCAGTGCTCCTGGCACTGCTCTTGCTGCCAGGAGAAGTGTAGCCACAGGAACTAATGTCATGTGCTGGAAAATACACAGTGCCAAGTCAAGGGCCACCACCAGATGGAAGACGTACCTCCTGGTTTTCAGAGCTGTCCTATACTCCAGCCTTACTGACATTTTGAACTACACTGATTTGAACACTCCATGGGCTGTCACAACTTCTATTGCTTCACAGACACTGTATTAATCTTTATTCATTGCTGGGCCCCTATTTTTCTTTAATAAAAAAAGTGTAAATTTTGATAACTTCTAACCCTTCAATTGTTTTTCTGTTAAGAAGATCAAATGAAGGCATTTGGACTTTGGAATTCTTTCTACTCTTCTGCAGGGTTATTAAGAAGCAGTTTTTCTTTAGCTACAACCTTTTCAATTGCCATTAAAGATTTCCAGGTGTATTTGCTCCCTAATCAGGAGCAAACCCTTGCTTTGTAGCAAGTTCCTCTTCAAGAAAAATATTTTCCCCTATTTTTTAGCTTTCTCATTCACCTCAGTATTTGAACATCTCTGAAAGGCTCAAGCAATGAGCCTACCTACATTTGTTTCTCATTTGTTTCCAAGAAAAGAAGGATATGAAGCATTTTGTATATAAATTAGAGAAAAATACCCATCCCTGATAGCAGAGTTTAGTATGTATTGGTTCAGAGACCATGACTCACATAATATGGTCCAGAGAAGTGACCATAGATAAAACAACATCATGAAGATAATAATTTAGCCCATGAAAAGTAGGAACTGAGATGCTGATCTTGATTCAAAGAGAAGCCAAAGCAAGGCACCTGGGACAAGTTAACTGTGCTCACAGGGAGTTGGTGCTGCTAAGAAAATTCTTGAAGCTTTCTGTAACTGGGTATTTTGAAAACACCAGAGGCTGTAGCAATTTGCAATAGGGTACATGATGAAATCATAAGATTATGAAATTTTCAGTCCAGAAGCCTTTATAACTTCATAGCAGATGGAAATGCCCAAAAATCCTGGTTGTAAAATTTTTAAGACTTCTTAGGTTTATTTATACACAAATACTTTTCATAAGCTATATATAGAAAGACCTACCTGAACACTGAAGAGGAAGCAGTTCAGCTTGCTGTTATTGTTGATTTTTGACCCAAAATAAATCTGAAACATAATCCACTAGTAAAACTTTATAAAGGTGAAACACTTGGATTTGCCTTATATAATCCTGACAGCCTTTATGAAAAACCAACAACCCTAAAACTAAATAAAAGAATTTTGGCCTCAGTTTCTTTTTAATGGATGTGAAGATGTAGCTGTTACATAGATCTTTATTTCTGTTCTACCTTACTCCAGCCTGTGAAAGTGTCTTCAGCCAAGCAACCACAGCTGCAGTGGTGGAACTTAGCCTATTCACTTGTGTAAATCTGAGCCTAATGCAGGAAAGCATACAGGGGAACAGCTGAGCTATTTGACAGTTCTTCAGCAGCTCAGGTCATCTACAACAATTGCATGTATAGACAATATATGAAAGGAGCCAAGCAGAGGTAGGCAAGGAATCTCAAATCATTTAGTGCCCTCATTTTTTATTTTTTTTTAAACAAGACCTGGACCCCATAAAACAATGAGTTACAAAATTTGACTCTGTACCCACCCTGTTTAGATTGGCCAAGTACTGCTCTTACACAGTATTATTTGTTTTTTGAGTGGTGCCAACCTATGGTAGATTCCACATGCTCAAGCCTGGAGAATCTCCCAGAGTGCCTGTGGTTTGAAAAAAAAGTTTGGTAACTCTGCTTCTAAATTTACCAGAACTTCAAATTTCAGTCACCTACACTGCCAAGATCACAGGTCAATTATGGAGAAAGCTGTAAGAAAAACAATGACAGAAGGAAACTTAACTTTGCTTTAAATAATTTTATTGTAATGGGCTCTTTAAATGGATATGATTTAAAGTGACTCTTTGTTAAAATGGAATTTCATAAATAAGCAGCATCAACCCTCACCTAATTTAAGATCAAATATCATCATAGTCTTTGTACAAACGCTCTTACCATTGCTATTTTGCAATGCGTTCTTTTTTTTAGGAAACATTTCTTTACCAAGAAGGTGGTCGAACACTGGAACAGGCTTCCTAGACAGGTGTTTGATGCTTTAAGATTGTCAGCGTTCAAGAGGTATTTGGATAATGCCCTTTGTAATGTGCTTTGCCTTCTGGTCAGCCCTGTCAGACAGTTCGACTAGATGGTCATTATAGATCCTTTCCAAAGTGAAACAGTGTATCCTACCCTATCCTATCCTAATTATTTATTAAGATATAACAGTTCTTTTCCTTTCCTTGTTAAAGATGACAGCACCTGAAAAAGGCCCTGTCAGTGTCCTACAAAGCTTGCTTTGTGCCTCTGTTTTCATGTAACCATTGTGTATGTGGCTTGCTGCCTTTATTGATTTTGCTCCTGTCAACACTAGAGTTTATCAAACATCAGCAAACCCATATTTATCTTGAGAATCTGGGTGGACATCACTGAGATCATATGGAAGCCAGCTGAGAGCCTGGCTATTTTCTTGTTCACAAGGGATTACAGCTTGTTTACATAGAATCAAAGAACGACTTCTGTTGGAAGGGATCTTAAAGATCATCTACTTTCAACCCCTTTGCCGTGGCAGGGACACCTTTCACTAGACCAGGTTATTCAAAGTACCATCCAATCTGTTCTTGAAAACCTCCAGGGATGAGGCAGCCACAACTTCTCTGGGCAACATCTTCCAGTCCCTCACCACCCTCACAGGGAAGAATTTCTTCCTATATCTAATCTAAATCTACTCTCCTTCAGTTTGAAGCCATTCCCCCTTATCCTGTCACTACAGGCTCTTGTAAAAAGTCCCTCTCCATCTTTTCTGTGGGCTCCCTTCAGGTACTAGAAGGCTGGAATTAGGTCACCCCAAAGCCTTCTCTTCTCCAGGCTAAACAATCCCAATTCTCTCAGCCTTTTTGCATAGGAGAGGTGCTCCATCCCTCTAATCATCTTGATGGACTCCTCTGGACTCAATCAATGTCCTTCCTGTGCAGGGAAGAGACAGTAAGCGACTGAAATGTTTATGGTTTTTGGATCACTGGCAAAAGCAGCAACAGCTTTGCTGAGGGCAGGTTTGCACCTCCCAACCAAAGGAGAGGAGGAGAGGTTTGGGTGTTATTATCTACCCTTATCCTTTCTTTCTCTTTCTTTTCCTTATATGTTTTCTCAAGTGACACCTTTATACTTTTATATTTCTATAGATAACCATCAAAAGGGCTACATACCTCCTTTCCATTGCAACCAAATTGCTCTAAAATAAACCTGCCACACATATATATACATATAAACACTGGTAATTCAGTGGTGTTTCAATCTGATCTGCCCCAAGAGTTCCATTAACAAGGACCTCAGTTACCTTACTTTCAGGGATCCCAGAGCTGGATGCAGCACTGCAGGTTGGTCTCACCAGAGCAGAGCAGAGGGGCACAATCCCCTCCCTCACCTGCTGCCCACACTGCTTTGGATGCAGCCCAGGACACACTTGGCTTTCTGGGCTGTGAGTGCACATTGATGGCTCATGTCCAGCCTCTCACCCACCAGCTCCCCCAGGGAACAGCAGGGCTGCTCTTGGTCTGTTCATCCCCTGGCCTGCGCTGATACTGGGGGTTGCTCCAACCAGCACTTGGTCTTGTTAAACCTCATGAGATTCCCATGGGCCCACTTCTTGAGCTTGTCCAAGTCTTTTACCAAAATGTTTTAAAAAACCCAGTTGGATAGATTGGTAATTTCATAGTTGTAGGAAAATATCAAGGATAGCTCAAACTCTTTTTCAGGACTTAAATGGGAAGAAATGTTTTCTGTGAGCAAAGCCGGTGGGGTTCTGGGGTCATGGCTGAGTTTGAAGGCCAAGCAATCAGTTCCTGAAGCACAGCAAGACCTTTCAGTTTTGAGAATGCTGTAAGTCACTCCCAGTAGCCACCTGTGGCCTTACTGGGACCAGTTTATCCCTTCCTATGATATTTTTCAGAGAAATACACTTTGTCCCTTCTCAAAGATTACCAGAATATGCCTAGTACTACACAGAGCACTTGCTGAGAAGCAAGGGCTGCCAGCTTGGATTTGGCATTGCACTAAACTTCCCACTAATCTGGGAGCCTGGGCAAAGAGAATTTGAACCTGCATGTGAAACATCACAGTAGCCATTTCCCCTGCTGAGACAAATTGCATGAGAACACTCCCCTCCACCTGTATCACCTTTAGGTGGTGAGAGATGGTACAGTGACCACCAGGTGAACTGTTTGAGTTTAAGCCAGAATTACACCTGGATTTAAAGAGTGAATACCTGAAAATAAAGGTTATCTGTCTTTCTCCTACAACCATATATCTTCTAGTCAAGAAAGCACATAGAGTTTGTCCTAGCCCTTTCTGCAGGTTGAACAAACCCAGCTATTCTGGCCTAGAAATGTCTCTGATAAGACAAGTGCTGAGCCACAGGTTATCTACCTTGACAGCAGGTTTCCACAGAGATTTTGAAGGAAAAGTACAAATTTTTCCAGTAAAATAAACCTTTTGTAACCTAAGAAATCCAGCATGTACGCTGCCTATGAGCTTTGAATTCACTGTATGTTTTGAGTAAGAGAAAATGGGTAATTTTTATTTTTACAAGAGGTAACAGCTTTTCTTTTCCCTTTGAATGGTATTTCCCCCACATGACATTTCAAATATGGAAGACTGTGCGACACTGTTATTTATTCCTCTAAAACTTCTTAGGAAGCACTGATTTATTACGAGGAAATTAAAGAGCTATCTATGTCAACACTGCAATTAGAAAAACATATTTCCATCTAGAGTTTTTATACCACATAAACTTGAAATTAATTAGCCACAGTGATATTTATAAAGATTATTATGTTCATAAAAATGAGACATAAATAGTAAAAGGCAAAACTACTGAGAGTGACTTAAATGGCAGATGTGAAAACAGATGACCAACCAGATTCATAATATATAAAAAATCCTTAGAGTCAGATGGAATTTTTAGATTGAAAAAGATATGTGGATGTCATCTAGTCAAACTGTCAGTCACAACAGGTCAAGTTGGATCAGTCTGCTCAAGACTATGTCCCGGTGAGTTCTACCTATTCAAGGATGGAGATTTCAGTCTTTCTATTAAGTACAGTCCAAGTATAGTTAGCAGCATGGATAAACAGAAAACATCATAACTTTCTTCTTTATATTAAAATTTATTGCAAGATCAAAGGTTTCACGAAAAAATAGAAACTTACAAATTGTGTGAATAGTTTTAACAGTAAAAGAAAAATGACTAAGATTCTGTACTATATCTGCAATATAATTAACTGGCTTATTTTCAAAATATTGTTGCCATTTTGGAGTAAATTAAAAGCATAGCATTACACATGTTCACAAGTATTTACCACTTATTTAGAACAAAATCTTTACCATATATATTTTTCCAGAGAAATTATTCATCCCCATATTGAAAAGTCTAATAAGAAAACATTCAACATCCTCACTGAAAGTTCTGTGAGCTGATGTTTCTGTTGTAAAAAATTATGCTATGGAAATCAACACAGTTTTACAGAGAGTTATACAGCCATACTAAACAAGCTTCTATGTTATGCTGCATTGGGCCTTCTGGATTAGCAAAACATTTTTACAATAATGGCAACTTTTCAGCTGAAGCTTAAGCGTTTCATAGTTTGGATTAAAATGCTGTAACCTTTGAAGAACAAATATCCAGTGTTACACACCTGACAACATTCTTAACCAAATTGTGATACTCTAAAGGTTAAGGCAACTCCAAATTGAAGCTGCAGTGTCTGTATTTTCACGATCCCCTGCTCACACTTCACTCATTAGAATGCAATGCGACAGAAAATGAATCATTTTATGTGTTTACTCTGGATATTTTCTTGCATACACTGATATCTGATATCTGATCCTACAAAATGGTACCCATGACAGGACCCATGTTCAGATGGCATTCTCAAGGTAAGCACTCTTTGCATTGTAAAATCCACGAAGGTTAAAAGATTTTAGTATCGCTACAGCTTCTTATATTTAAAGAAAGAAAAAGATGTTTACAACAAAGTAGCAATTCACTGTAGATTTTTCTATTACGGTGTATCTTAAAACCTCCTTGAGGGTTAAGTAAATAATAAGCTTTAGGAAATAATATTAGTCCCCAGTTTCAACATAGGCCTCTGTTGATCAACTGCATTGGTGCTAGCACTGAGTTACCATTTACAGATCAAAGGAAAGACACATGACCAAGGCAAAGTAAACAGAGGAAAACAAGCTTAACATCTATAACTCAAACTATCCAGAGAACTAGTAGGAATCCACTTCAAGAAATTTGCCAAAGGCTTTTATAACTTTTATGCAAACAAAACCACGATGCATTTCTAAAGTTTTGCTTCAATGTTGTACAGTACTTAGTTGTACAGTACAATAAAGTCAGTGTATAGCTTTTGCCATTTTACTGAAACCTCTGTAAACTCACAGCTATATTGCATCAGATGAAAGGTTATAAACCCTTCTGCAATCCCCATTAGATCTATTGAATGCAGCAGAGTGGAACTGTCATGTTGGTACAGAAGTTTAAGAGGCAGGAGACATGTTGGGTGTCCAGCCCAGTTGATAAGCCCGTTCCAATGTTCTCTTGCAATCCTGCAGTACAGTACTGAAGGTTATATGTGGATACTGCTGCACGAGCTGCTCCACCGTGGCTTCGTTCACCTGCAAGAGAAGACAACATGTGATGTGCAAAAAGGGAAATATTAAGCAAGCTAAATGAATGGCCAAACTTTGGACTTTTGGGAGGGCTTGCAGGATTGGGCTCCTCACTGTTACTATGGTTTTGGGTGTATTTATATCACAAAAGAAACATACAATGTAATGTCCTGCTAGAGAACTAAAACCACCAAAACCAAACCTCACACCTCGATTTTATTGTAAAGGGAGAAATTTTAAATAATACTCTGGTAAAGACAAATAGTCTTTGCTGTTTACAAAACTGCAACAATGGTTAAAAATCTCTTAAACTATCTTCATGTTTGACTACGCTGTCTCCTCATGAAGCCCTACACCAATTATCAAAACATTCATACTGTTTAAAAAAGTGCTAACCAGAGCAACAGATTTCTATCTTGAAATAGAGCATATATACTCAAAGTTGATCAAGCAGACATAGATTTAAAATTAACAATTAACTTCACTGAAATGAACTTGCACTGGTAGCTATCAATGGGTTTGCAATGAAAAACACCAGATAACATGACTAAAGATGGGGCAAAGAATGCAAATTATTCTATGCTGAAGGTAGATCAATTTACCAGTTACTCTTACAGGTCAGCTTTCCAAAAGTTAAAAATCATGCATGTCAAATCATGCATGTCTTCACATACATCACTGGCAGGAGTTTTTATTTTAGCCTTCTGGTTTGAGGATAACTCTGTAGAAAGGGTTTTGTGGGCAGAAATGGTGGGATTAATAATTAAAACACACAAGATTTTTGGGTCTGGGATGTCCCTCTTAAATCTGAGACATCAAAGTTAGCACCTTTATTCTTCATAAGACAAGGCAACTAGACAAGCCTAGCTAAACCTAACACCTTTACAATTGCAGTGCTGTGAGGGGATTAACTCGTCAATTATTTTTCACATGACTACAGTTCATATCACAGAAGTATACAGTTTTCTTCAGCCTTCAGATAAATAAAAGATTAACCTAAGAACCATGACTCCTAGTTAGGTCTCCCTGAAATCCTCGCTGAACACTTGGGCATTTCAAAATGCATTGATACTACAGTTGCTGAACCACCTATATCAGTAGGATGTACAACTGAAAGCATTGTTTGCTTTACTTTTTCCCCACGGTGTTCCACATTCAAGGCCAAAAGTAAAAAAACCGGACTAAATTGTTTACTACCATTACAAAGATCCGTCATGCGAATAATATTTTAAAGCACAGTGACCATAGTATCTAATAATATTTTTGTCCTTAGAAGATAACAAGGAGCGCTTCCTTCTGAACAGTGATTGCACCTAGTGACAAGGATAAATGAAAGGTTTAATATCCAGTTCTTCTACTTCGATAATAGAAACACTCAATCTTCATTGGAAGTTTCATCTAGCTGAGACTGACTTGGATAGAAAACTGGTTTAACTTCACAGCACAAACTGTACTCCTCTGGCAAATTGCTATGTTATAGTAACATCTTCCAGTGCTGAAAAACAAGAAGTGACTTTTAATAAATCAAAATGAAATCAGAGATAGCACAAGTCCCCCCAAAATATTTGATATTTATAGCTGAATACATACTTGCAAACTGCAAGCAACCGTTCACAGAAATATTGCTTGGAAGGGAAGAATCCCCCAACATAGCAGTATTTGCTGCTTTATGCCTATTCAGAAATAGTCAAAAGTCTCTTAGATTTGTGGCACAGACACCCACAGCAGAATCTATCACGCTACCAGAAACTTCTCGTAATGGTTAACGTGGCCACAGGGAAGATACTTTCCGCAAACAGCTGCTCATTTTGCTACTTCTTAATGGGAAATTTAAGGATGTATTGTTTGTTTATCTACTAGATAGCTGCAAATATCACTAGTAGATAGAAGTTAATATGATTTGACACTTACCTGTTGGCCACTATTTGTTAGAATAGCATGGATATTACAGTTTTATAGTCAATACAATATGCCAATTTTCTACCACAGAAGACAAACAAGGCAAATTCATTACGAAGGCGGTGTTCAAATACAAAAAGACAGTAAATGATCTCCATGTCCTGGTGGTTTTGACTCATGACATTTCCAGAAGCTACAGTCTAGCTAGGTATATGTATTTATGTATTTACTACCAGGCTAACTTAAGCATGGCCCACAATACTCAAGAACACAGATGATACAAATAGCACCTTTTAGACTTAAAACCTATGAACAAATCTATGGTAAACCATCTAGCACTAGGACTGTTTGTCATCAGTTTTTTTCTGATACAATTATTACTTGATAAAATAATATTTAATAAAATTTTTACTAATTTCTATTAATACTTAATAGAAGAAGGAAATTTTTGGTGTTGAGTGCCAAATACAGTTAGAAAATAAAAAATAAACACAAGCACAAACAGAAGGCAGGTAAAACCATTGCAGAAGTGCCACTGACAAACCCAGTTATTTTATGACCAAAGCCTAAAGAGTAAAAAGTTTTCTCCATTTTTTTCTGGAGCATTAAATGAACATTTTAAATTATTAGTTTGATCCTAGACAACAACTTGAGTTACAATTTGTTGGTAAACAACAAAGTAATGACAAACTCCATGTGCATATTGGAAACTTAACAGTTACAAAAGAAATTACTTTGAGCTTAAAAACTTGATTTTACTCTCATGATAAAGAAAAAAAATAAATCTTACCAAGCTTCAAGATAAATGATCAAATATATGATCCCTTAGGTTAAATGTAAATATTTTTAATCCTTACGAAGTAACTGCAAATAGTTAAAAATTATGCTGGACAAGACAAATTCAGTGTAAAATTACACAAGAGAAGATGGAGAAAAAAGATCCTGTTTGGCAGTGGGACAACCTACATGGATTCAGAGATGAGAAAAAAATGTGGACAGTTAAGCTAGACAAGATGCCCTCTCAGAAGGTTTCAATACCTTTTATTTTACTGTGAGAAAAGTCAGGTCAAACACTAAAACAGTGTAAAACTTTCAGTATTTTTAAACTTTCTGTAGTATGGGACTAAAATTCCACTGTCTAAAAGGTAGGAAAAAAAGGGAAATAGAAATTTTATTCTTTGTAAATGAATGTGAAAAGTAATATCTAAGTCAACTCCCTTGTCATCAGTTTCCCTAATGGTAGCATTAAGATGAAAAGAAGTCTTATGTAAAACCACTAGAACACAAGCTTCTGTCACTTCTTAAGATCAGTCTGGCTGGTGATAAAACAAAAGTACTGAATGTCATTCCCAAAATAATTTCATTACACAGAGCAATTTTCCCCTCTGAGCTTCAACACTCTTGTTCAATGAATAAAAACTAAAAATCTTCTCATCTTAATATGCTTTAAAATGTTATATTTTTCTTTCACAGAACTTGCATTAATCTTCATCTTTTGAGTTGTCAAAGAAAGACTACTGTATGCAGATAAACTATTTAGATTATTTAATAAATAATCATTCATTTGAATTTGAATAGCTCTTCAATTATATTTTAACACATAATAGAATAATGCATCCCTTATCATTTAGAGTGAAAGTAATAGGTTTGTGCAAATCCTGGTCATCAAGCAAAAGAGGAAAATAACAGTAAAGATTGATTTGAAACTTATTTTTTCTTGATGAAATAAAAATTTATTCCAGGCCAAAGAACAGATTAAAAACCAAAACAAAGCCAAGAAGACGAACTATAGAAACTGGCAGGACCAAGTGGTATCATCTCCTTTTAACTCAATTAGAGCAGTTACATAGAAGTAATAATTTTGAATCATTTTTTCTTGAAGATATCTGAACTCATATTGCCTATTTCCCAGAAGAATGTACTTGACTTTGTGACAAATGTTTTTGCTGGGGTAGGACCTCCTTAATTTTTTTCTTCTCATTATGATAGTGTAGTTGTGCAGAGAGTATTTAAATATTATCTGCTCTAGAGAGTATTTCCTCATGTTATTGATAAGTAGGAATTCATCTTGGAAAGAAGAGCAAGAATAGCCTTCTAGTCCACGTGAAGTCGAAGACAGATGAAAGGGTTCTGTGCGTGCTTCTTTGGAGGACTTTCATCTCACTCTGCTATGTATACACATAATGTGGGTGAAATATTGAGAAAAATGGAAAATCAGTGTTCAAAACTCCTTCCTTTAGGTAAAATGATCCGCCTACAACGGAAAGCCTGAAAAACCCCTCCAGTCTGTAAATATTTTCCCCAGAATAAAGTAACTGACTCTTATGAGCTGATTTTTTCAGGTTCAGAGTAAACTGAAACTACAGTTTTCAATTAAAAAGCTACTCACAGAAAAATATTCACTAAGATTTTCATCTGGCACGCTGTATTTACTCATCCAGTCTGAAAGTCAGTATTTAATGATTTGGTACACCACTTGTCTGGCACAGAACACAATGAGAAATTTCCTGTCTGCCACTGTCCACAAGCTCTCATGAAAAAGTCAAGCTGCAAGCTTAAATAATTATTAGGCAATTTTTAGGGTTTTCTTCTTTGAAATGTGCCATGTCATTTGGTTCTAGTGATAATTTCAGCATAATTTTCTTTAATTTCTAGATTCTAAAATCAGGAATTTCTAAAGATATCAAATGATTCCAAAGGGAATCCAAACCTATTGCTTTCATTATGTTCCTGGGACAGATCTTATTAAACTCAAAGGAGTGAAGTTTTCCTAATCCTGTTAAGGTAGATTAGGGATTACAGTTGAAACCATCAGCCAAACTGCACATTTTTTAATGAGACTGAGAGCTTTGTTCACAATTAAGGAACAGAAACAGAGGTATAAGGACTTTTCCTAAACAGGACTTTCCTACTTAGCTGGACTTTAATTGAGATGATGTCCTGGAAATCTTTGGAATATCAAGCGCACATGAAGGGACTTTTCAAAGTTTTAACTGAGAGAACTCCTTTACTATATTGCCATGAAGAATTTTAAGACTGCATAGTGATCTTCAAAACTCCTCCTATAGGTGTATCAAGGGCCGTCTTAGAAGCTTTAGAGTCAGAACTGCATTCTGAGACTTGCCAAGAATGTCTGTGTCATGTCATCTGGGGAAATACTGAAAAGGGAGAGTAGAGTCACCACTTGAACTGTTTTATGCTGCTCTACACAGTGGAGGAGTTAATCTAAAAGGTTTGAATGGTCTTGTTCAGTGAACAAAATCTAAAAATCTTCCCATCTTAATAACTTCAGTGTAATGACCAATTAATTTCATAACTGAAAAGAAGAAGTTATCTTCATTGCAAGCTAATAACTGAAACCAGTAGGAAGCCATATAAATAAAAAAGCTCAAGCCCCCCAAAACCAGACCTGCAAAACTAGATTAGTGCAAAGATGGAGTACTAAAACCTCTTACAAAAACCTGCCTGTGTTCCTCAGATCACCATTCAGAGCTGACAGCTGAAATAATTTTTGCATAGACCTTTGGAACAGACATGTGGCTACGCTTTTGAAGAGTGCTGACACCATGGGTACTCTCCTTCTGAGGACAATACAGGTTGGTATCTTCAGTTACATAACTTCATAGGTGAGTCATTAATCAAAAATAACAAAGTTATAATACCATGAGTCAGCAATATCTGCTCAGAAAGGCATTAATAATATTTAGAACTGCTAGCTTAATCTTAGAAATCTAGCACTAAGAATTTTAGGAAAAGGTTAGCAGGTGAGAGATAACATTCAGAGCAAAAGATTTTAAGGCCTCCCATACAGATGATACTTAGGTTAGATGATAAACAGGGCACAAATATTATCATTACATTTCTACATATAAAGAATCACAAAATTAACTTTACAAAGAAGAAACACAAATGGATTTGTCCCAAAAGGGCTTTCTTATAATGTGGTTGACATTTTTGCTTATGGAGTGGTATTGCAGCATTAGGGATACTGAAATTTGTGTCTCTGTATACATAAAGTAGTATTACATGAAAGTCAAATTTGTATGTAACGGTCAAAGAGATTACTCTATAGTCATCATGTGTATCCATAATGATGAATTTGGAACACACTTTATTTCCGATTGCTCTAATGTTTTAACAATGAAATCCAAAATATACATACTTGGAGTTATAAGAAACACATTTTCATACACCCTTTCTCTTCTCTAAGCTGTAGTTTGCTTCCTCAAGTCAGTGTTTTATAAAAAGTGCACTTTGTTTGATTTTTTTTCTTCTAATAGTTGAATGAATTATATTCTCAGGTGGCCCAATTATAACTGTTGCCTGTAGCCATAACAAAATTAAAGATTTCTGGAAACGTTTTGTGTGAAGTGCACTTGATCAGCTAAGGCAGACATATTCCACAGAGTTTCAGTGACTGCCCTCATGCCCAGGGGCAGAACCTTTGTTTAGGACTTTAATAAAATAACAGCCCTCCCAATATTAGCACAATATCCTATAGTCCAAATGAAGTCCCGTACGACTTCAGCAAAGAATGTATTTTACTTAAGCACAGAAAAAATCACACATGCACGCATATACAAATACTGTTTGTGTAAACTCATAAATAATGGAATTGGCAAGTGCAGTATGATGTACTATTATCATGGCAGTTGACAACTTAATTGTGTTAAACCTTAGCAATTAATTTCCCATTTATATTTGTAAAAGGGAAAGAGAAGGTAAACAGAAATATCTGCAATCTTTTCTGCTGTGTGAACTGAAATAAATGCAATACACAAATCTTCTAATATTCCACGGTAGCACTTCTGGAAGGCTTTCAGAAAATGTAGCAAGGTTGCTTGTGAAGTAGATCTACTTTGCAGTTCTTGGTTTAAATCTCAAGTGAAAGGGATGAAATTAATTGTTGTGGTTGTTTACTCATGCGAATGCTATTGCCTGAAACTGCCAGTCACTGTGTTACTGCAAACTAGCAAAATCCATTTAAGGTCTCTGTGAGTTTGCATAGTTTTCCAGCAGAGCTATCATTTCAGGGCTTGCTGTCCTAATCATTGCTGCCAACACAATACTGAATATTAAAAGTGATGAAGTTTTCACTCTCAATTCTCTTTGCTTAGTGTGAGGGTTTACTTTTCTATTAAATCACAGAAACCATTCTAAAGGAACCTTTCAGTTTGGTTTGCTAATTCTGTTCATTTCATCAGATGAACTTCTAGACTCCACTTACACAAGCTTTCAAGGTAAAAATATTACCAGTATCATAAGCATTTCAAATGCTTTATTCTTATAAAAATTGCAGTTAAGACGCATATGCAGTGAAACGACAGTGTTAACTTACATAGTGATAAACATTCTTTCAGATTACTTTCTTCCTGTTGAATTAATAACATTGAATATTTTCCTTCCTATTCAACTACATTAACAATAATTTGAGCCCATTATTGTAATACCTGTCAAAATGATGGCATGTAAAACTCACAGAGAAATCATTCTTAAAAGTTGCCAGCTGGCAAAAATGACTGAAAGTTCCAGGGGACAATGCTTCTAAAAAAATTTCCCTCTCTTTTTTTTTTAATCATAAAAATGCTGACTAGTTCACATTGCATTCTTCTTTAATAGCTGGCCTTATCCTGATTTTGACCTGTTGATCTGTACCTGAGGGCCCATCTTTCTTTTACAGTATGACATGGTCAGATGGGTGCTTTTTAAAAACAAAGACGGATTCATTAACTCAGAAGATTCCACCTTCAGCCTGCTGCCATGAATTTGTTCCAGAACTATCAGCCTGGAAGTTAAAAATCTTTAGGAAAGAAACAGTTAAACTAGAAGAGCAAAAAGTTCAATTTGTAAAAAAATCCTCTTTTTATTCCTCTTTTTATATTTTAGCAGATGCTTTCATTTATACACATAATGGATCTGTTATCCCAGTTAGCTAGGAGGAAAAAACCCAAAAGTAGTCTGGTCTTTTAAAATCGTTGTATTGAAAACCAAAGTGAAACAAATGCTATTTTTCTTTTGTTGTGGGATAACTGTAGTTTCCTTCTAATGGGATTCACAGATTTCATGAATCTAAAATCTTCATTATTCATAGAGAGACGTATCAATCACAGCTCCTACATTATACATATAAAACTATAAAAAATACAGCAATTCCTTTTTAATATGCAATGTAAATTGAACAAATTATAGTGATTTAACAGAAAAAACAGTGCTATAGAATTTGTCTTAAAAGAAAGGACTGGATATTTTCATTCCTCTTCACATTACAAAACCAGAATTTCAAATCTCAAAATGAATCCCTTAAATACTAAAGAAGAAATGGTAGCAATTTGTCAGGTTTTCTTATCAGGCTAATGATAGCCTTTTCTGAAGGTGGAAGGCAAATTGGTATGATAATTATATTAAAACAAGCCACGGCTTTGTACTCACACTGTTTTATCATTGATTAAGAACAGTTTAGATCAAAAATATATTTAAAATTTAAAGTTGTATCGCTAGAACTTGGGCTATTATCTCTTTTTCACTTACTTACCTTCAGTTACAGACTAGCCATGTAAATTAAAAGTCTGTGAGTGAAGGGTAAAAACATTTCTCATAAACAACAGGAGTTGCATCCCAGCTAGGTTACTGATTTGCAGTCTACAAAGAAGATATATTTACAAATATTTCTAAAACAGGTTTTATAGAAGGACAAAGTAATAAACTACATTAAAAGTCTACTAAAATGCTTATGCTTCCGTAAGATGTAAATGATTTTTTAACAGACCATTTTTATTTTTAGGGATCATTTATCTTCCTTCCTCTCTGTGGTAACATAAAGGAATTTGTCTTTTTGTCAGTTGTACTGACCATCAATTTCTGTGCTTTAATATCTCAGTAAAATTTGAATAGGAAATACGTGCTACAATTCATCTGAGAAAGTCATCTGGAATAAGCTACAGGCTTTCAGAAGTATTTTCATGAAAAGCAACCATGTCTTTTTTGAGAAATTCATCTCAAAAAAGAAAAAAAAAAGAGAAAAAATCAAAGAAAAAAAAAGAAGAAAGCAAGGAATAAAGGCCAACATGTTTTATTAACTAAGTTGTGTATCCATTCACAGCCAGCTCTGTCAGACTCTCTTCATTTCATTCACACATAGTGGTGAATGTTGAATTTGGTGGCCTCTGTTTTTCAGTGACATTTTTCAGCATATTTTCCCAAGAAATGTTTCCTGCATTTACGTGGCAGCACTGCTGATAACCATTGCATACATCACCACAAAAATCTGTGTGAGAAAAGTTTTGGGAAGATTTTTCTGACACATTGTTCAACCAGTCAAGCTACTACCCACAAAAACTGATCAAGTTTTTAGCCCTTATCTCCTAATTGATACCCAGCCATCTTCCCCAAGGGTGAAGATTTCAAGCTGCCATTATTTAAAGCTGTTTCACTGGTGAGAGCACAAGAAAGAAGTGCCACAAAGACATCTTTCAAATAAATTCTAGCAATAAATAGTATAGACAACATCACCTTCTTCCTCCATTTTAAAAAAAATATGAAATACAAAATATTTGAAAGTAATTAAGTAACTACAATAAGTAAATAGGATATAGCTCAGTTTAGGGGTAGGAATGTATAGAAATGTGTTCAGAAAAAGAAGTTTGAAATTTGCATTTAAATCTGTTATTCTGATGTAGGCATCATTTTATGCCCTCCAGATACAATTAAATTTCATAGGAATTCTGATGTCAGTATTTGTAGGAGGAAAGAAGTATTCTGTAACTGCCCATGTCTCTCAAGGTATTACAGGTATTTAAAGGGAAGGATGAATTCTACTTTAAAATACAAGCTTTCCTAAGTCACGATATAAAATACAGAGCTACAATTAAAATTTGGTTGGAAGAACAGATAGTTATGTTCTCTTTCTGCTATGGGGGAACTAAACTGAGGTGAACGGAATAGAACTCCTTCTTATGGAGACAAATTCGTGCTTTACTTGGTATGTAGTGAGTGACAAATCAGGAAAATCAGACAAATTTTGTACCTGAGCAGTACACAAAGGCTTTATGTGCTCCCAAATACCCATATCAAGTCCTAAAACACAACCTCGGCCTGCACCGCCAAAAGCACAACACTGAGCAGAGAAACTGAGGAGCTTGTGGTTTCCTGGTGCCGCCAGAGCACTAGGAAGAGGCGACATGAAGGAATGAATCCTGGCTCACTGCCACTGGGAGAGGGGCAGGGCACAAACGCAGGCAGTAACCCTGGAATGCAAAACAGAAATATGCTGTGCTTTATGCCTTTTCCAATTACAAACCTCTAAAATGTCCTTCCTGCTTAGGCTTTAAATAACAACTGATTTTATCTCTTACTGCTTTCAAAAGAAATGAAGACTCAAAATGGCAACATTTTCTTTTTATGAAACACATGACTTGTGCAGTCGCAAGCGCCTGTGCAGACCCATGCACACATATTTGTACAGAGTTGATACCCTGTACAGTGAGAGAGATCAGAAGGGAAGAAGGGTCCTAGGTGGTTTTCAGTATGTGTTGATGCTGGTATGCAGGCAAATGGGGAATTTCATTGTCCAAAATATATGCAATTAAAAACATTTAGGTCTACTTTTGGAACGCTTTAATACTTTTGGAAGTCTCTATCATAGTATGTCAGACATATCCTGTCTGATACAGAAAAGTTCCAATTGAAATATGTGCCCCCATTATGATGACCTCATGGTAAAGTCAGCGCTTTTTTATGAGATTTCTCAACACAATGTCATCTATTTTAAGTCAAAGATCATATTGCTCCTGTGGTGTGCATGTTAGATGATAGGAAAAATGATAAAAAGAAAGGTCATGGCAATAGCAGTTTGATGAAAAATGAATAATTTGATTATTTTCATGGTGTGGATCAATAATGTTCTGCATCTACTGAAATACATTGCCTGGAGGCACTCAGATAATCAATGGCATAAAACAGAGCCTGCCTTTACCCGGGCTTGCAGCCTCTCTTGATCTTTCTTGGGAGGACCCTTGACGCCTCTAATTTATGTCAAGTGCGTATCAAAGAAATTCCAAAGAGCCTGGCTCATAAAGAGTATTTTAGTGGTACCCATTTGAAGTCTACTTACATATGTTCCTTATGTAACTGTGTTTAAGTACTTCCTCCAAATGCTTGGGAATTCCTAGAAAGGCATAAAAGCCACCTGGTACTAGCATAACAGTCAGTACCTTAGAAAAGGAAGGGACAAACCTTCTCTATACTGCAAGCCGACAACAGTACAAAGACAAGAATTTCAGTCAATGGGGCATGTAAATAAATTCTCTTTAATGATGTGCTGGGCACTCACTGACATTTTTAATTTAATAGAGCAGCCACTGGAAAAAATTAGTTCTGCATGATATTGGGGAGAGACCGTTTAGGACATGATTTTGTTCAGTAATTTCTCTGTTCGCTTGCACTGGAAAAAGGGAGTTGCCATCTTCTAACTGCCAAAAAACCCTTAAGTCAAGGATTCTTACTTCATTCTGTCTGAGGAGCTATTCTTCCCATCAAGCCATTGCAAGCAAGAAAATAATTTCCACTACTACAGTATTTGCTATAACAGCATTTACTAATTTCTTAACATGTTCTAACTGCTATACTTTAAATAATTGCTAATGCACACACACACCTGCATGCACAGTCAACATTGCTTTTCTATCTTCCTCAAATTGTTCTCAAAAAATATTTATTTTTTTCCTTTCAGCAGTTGCTTTTCATAACACAAAAGATCATGTATACTCCTCTGTAAAGAACTAGAAAAGCATTAACCACCAATTAGAGTAATACAGACTGCAGTACATATAGTTTAGCCTATGAGGTAGTAAAAGTTGTTTTCAGCATCAAGATCATTGATTTTCTATAGCAGTTGAAGACATGATAAAATTATTGCACTTGTTAGATCCTTGTTGACTGTTCAACATTAGCTAAATTCACAAAATAAATACACATGTAGAAGTGATTAGGTAATTCAGGGTCAGATCTAATTCCCAAGGTCAAGTTACCCTTTGAACATTCTCTAAGTACATAATCTTAGCACAATCCATCAAACAGACTCACACACTCCTTTTGTCTATTAGTTCTTATAAAACACTAATGTTTAGGAGATTAAGTGCACTCAGCTTTGATAGACAGAGCAATTCTTCCAAAGTTCTCAACCTTCTCTCAAACTGGAAACTGACTAAGGCTGGCTTTGCAAAATGCTATTTCTAACGCTACAACTGACCTGAACGTTATTATTCCTTCCCATTTGAAATACTGGGTTTTGTCACTGTCTTCTGTAATGCACTGTGAGGGATGCAAGGTAATGGTGTTGAGCATGAAGTTTCTTAGACTGGAACCTGTTTTTCCACAGGCTTTATCTAGAAATCCACAAGCCTGAGAGACATGCTTATGATGGGCATCACAAGCTGGACATTTCATTGATGATGGCTGGAAAAGAATCAATCCCTGCAGGTGTATTTGAAGACTTACGATCAGAGACTCTAGACCTCCAATGAATTTTCTTTTAGCTATTTCTGCTGAGAGGCCTCTTGATTTCTTTTCTGTAAACAGGGACCTGATTCCTGAAGGCTATATAAAAGGTGAAGCGGAGCTGGATTGCTTTGTCCTCTTTTTTTCTAATGATAAAGTGCTAAAACCTACAGACAGTCTTAATATATTCCATGTAGGAAAGCTGTTTGTAAGAAACGCAGTATTTTTTTCTCTATT
Organism: Oxyruncus cristatus; assembly: GCA_013399855.1. Classification (NCBI taxonomy): domain Eukaryota; kingdom Metazoa; phylum Chordata; class Aves; order Passeriformes; family Cotingidae; genus Oxyruncus; species Oxyruncus cristatus. The sequence continues at coordinate 234,161 of VXAY01005790.1, read as the reverse complement.
CAGCATTATGGTTTTACCCATATCTTTGCTCTTCTGTTTTCAAAACTATTATGCGTGAGCAAGAGCACAGACATATGACAGAAAATCACTAAATCACTAGTAATGCTAAAGGTTTCCCCCCCTTCTTTTTTAAAAACCAAAATACTCTGTCATAATAATAACATGACATACCAATCAGTTTTAGACGAAAATATTCAAAACAGTCAGCGGGCAGATTTTACAGAAACCTTTGTGAGCATCTCAGGCTGTGGGTGTAGCCTGTGGCTGTATTTTGAAAATCTGTGTCAGCAAAAATTTATAATGCTCCCTTTAGTTCTGTTCTCTTAGCTAAATAAGTGAACACAGTACACTAAAAAGAATTACCAGAATAGTGAATACCAAACCTGTTTGTACATAAAACCAAAACTCCCTGCCTCCCTCACACATGAACACTCTCACACATGCTCAGAAAGACGAACCAGCTCATCCAAATGCCTCTTACCTGATCACACCTCATCAGTCCTAAATATCTGAGAGACTTGCTGCGCTGTGCAATCTGGGTGGCTCCACGGTCCGTGATCTCCTTGCACCATCCAACATCCACTGTCTCTATTGTCATGCTGTACCGCCCAATGGCTATCAGAGCTGTAAAGATATTAAAGGATTGAAATATACAGCTGGTAGAGATAGTAAGGGCTCTGTATGCACTGAATAATGTGGAAATTAAATTTTGAGAAGCAGTTTTTCATGTAACTTGTAAAAGACCTTATATTTCAGAATTGTCTTCAAATTAGGAACATATACAGGTGCAAACACATACAAACACATAGATAAACAGGTATTACCATATACTATATATTACTATATATTTTTCTACCTATGAATCAAGATAAATAGACCATTAGCAGATAGATTCTACACTAATTCTTTTAATTACTTTTTTCAGAAGTATCAAGGATCAATTAATGAAATTGAAATAAATATAGAATAAAACCAATTCTACCTCAGTTTGCAGAGAAAATAACTGATTTTATAAAATTATTACCTTTTTTCCCCCCAGGAAAATAATATTACAAGGACAGCACTGAGAGTAACAGGACATTTTCTGAGCAAATAAAAAAAAAGTGGGTTTATAAAACTCTGAAGTAAGCTTATGTCATACATTTTATAATTATATTCTAAAATTGCATTTGTTTCCAATTTTTCATATTGATGATGTAAGAACACCAGTATGTCTCACTTTCATGTTTTCTTCACAAATACTTTTCCAATAAAAAAATAAAAAAGAGTTTAGAGGATCATGAGGAATTAAAAGAAAAACCTGAACCTTTAGAAAAGGAAAGGAAACAAGATCTGGAAGTTCTGAACGAGTTGAAAAAGGTAGGTAGGAGAAACCATGAGAGACCTGAACAGGCTGGGAAGGTTTTGTCACGACATGACAATGACACGCAGGATACAAATCAGGAGAATCCTGGTCACCACAGACTAGAACACTTTTCAGGAAGTACGGGTTCAGAAAGTCAAGCTGGGATTTAGTAAGAGGAATGAGTAACACATTTTAGCAGCTAAAATCTCAGCTTAGGAAAAAAGGTCAACGTTTCTGGTGTAGAAGTCAGCCACCTGCATGTAGTCAAGGGGGAGGATGTTCACAGTTTTTAGTTCTAGTTATAATGCAGTTGCTGAAAAGGAAGATAAATGAGTGACTTAACCCAAATAACGTATGTATGTTTAAAGAGATGATTTTTCAGCAGCTGTGGGGCTGCTCTGTTCACGCTACTTTCCCAAATGTCAGGGAAAAAAAAAAAAAAGAAGAGATATGCAGAGCTGGTAGCTTTTGATATACAAGATGTCAATCTTGGCTAATCGGCATATAACTGAGATTTAGAAACATAAAAAAAGAACCCATCTGACCTTCCAGTGGTTCTGCAAAGGACTGTACTGATGGTAGACAGCAGTGAGGGTAATTTGGTTATTTATAACTATTTAGGTGGACTCAATTAGCAAACAAAATTATCCAAAAGAGGCCAAATACATTCTCAGTAGCTGTGGAAGGTGCAGTAGTGCATATAATTGCAGCAGTTCACCAAAAAGGGCAGTATTAACTGAATTTTGTAACTGATGTACTGAACATATGATACAATCATCTCTGTAGTTTCACTATGGTTTCATTGATTTTTGTAGGACAATAACAACTCCCATTCTCTTTCCAGTACATCTCTAGAAAACAACTCCTAAGTTTGCAAAAATGTAAATATATGTATAGCAGAACATAACTTTTATACTTTTTTTACAGACAACTCGTAAAATATTGTTATAATAAAAATTATAGACAGAAACTTTCTGCATATATTTTGCATAGGAAAAACTATAGAAATTATAATTATTGTACCCCCACAAAATATGTTATAGACCTGAAATAGTGAAATACTGAAAGCCTTCCATTACATCAGAATAATGCCAGTTAAACACAATGCCAAATACTATTTGCATTTGAATACTTTTGCTAGTGTTTTTAAAGTTACACCACATTTTGTTACTTTCAATGCTTCACGTAAAAGTGATAAAGAGAAGAAAATCAACACAGAATACTTCTATGGAAGTGCCATTAAAGATCATCAGATCAAAGCAACAAAATCTGTCCCCAATTAACAGACACCTTTCTTGAAAAACAAATATTTTGACAAGAGTGTACAATGTTATACTGTAGTCACAGATTAAAACAGTTCATCTATCAAACACAGAGGGTGTGCCACTTTAAAATGCCAATGACCATATTTTCTGAAACTTTCTATGCGTGCAACTGCACCTCACAAAAACACTCTGGGCTAGTAAAAAGGCACACTATTCAGTTTCTGTCAGCATCCATCAGAGGGAAATAAAGAAAGGCCACGAGAACAGGTGAAAATGTAACAATACCTTCCCGGAACACTTTCCTCACAAGAAAAAGATTATGGCCAGGAGATTTCTGAACTGGGTTTATTTTATGGCTCTGTACTTCGGTAAGTTCACCTAATCAGCCTTGTAACCCACAGAGTCTTTTAGGTGCCATAACACCCTGTGGCAAGGAATCCTGCAGTTCAGACATCTTCTCTTTCAGAAACCACCTTCCCTTGTAGGAAACAGTTTCTGGAAATCCCAACAGATTGTATCAACCATGCCTTCTTTACTCCTTCCTGACTTCTTCAAAGCATTCTGATACGATTGTGAAGCACAACCTCTCTCGACAGGGGCTGTATCAACTCTTCCTGGATATGTCATATTTATTCACATGATCACTAACTGCATTCTATATCATTACTAACTTGCCTTATGTGGACATCAGCTTTACTCGTTCATACTTTTCTGATCTTCCCTGAAACATTTTTTTTTTGAGATATCTCTGCCAAGCAATCCTGTGGTAGTCAGGCAGGTTTAAGTGAAGGATTACACAGTGCAGTGAGGAGCTTTGCTATTTCATCCTTGAGTTCTTTTAGAAGCCTTGAGTACACACACTTCTGCTTGTATGAGCAGAACACTTTAAGCCACAAGTTTCAGCTAAGAAAATGTTTGCATTGCTCAACAGCTTTTCTTCCTCTCTGCATTTGACCACAATAATCAGAATACATTGCTATTCTTGGAAAGTCTGGCAGTAATTTAACAAGGAAACATGCAGTAAACCCCTTACAAACTAAGTCTGGATTCTGTGACTTAAGAACTTGTAGCACAATCAGCAATAAAGAACTGTCGAAAGAGTGTTTCAACACTAATGACAACTGAGCTTCAAAACATGGTGAGTGACCAAACAGAAGAACACAAAACATTGCAAGTAAGTAGAGGATACATAAAAATCCCCCATGTAGTGTAAAGTTGTTGGCTTTGACATATGAATCTCTCTTTTTTGTGAATATTTAACAAGGCATCCAATTCTTTTCTCTCCTTTTTATACTCTCATTTATTTTGGCAAAAGCAAGATATTTCTTTCTCCGGTGCTAGGTTGGTGGAATGGAAATCAACTGATGTACAGCCCCTACAGTGCAGAAGATAAAGTGTAATGTCTCCAATTGAAATTGGAAAATCACCCCTACAGCCTTGAGCTGTATCAAGCAAAAATGTTTTCTGGTTTTAATGGGACTTCGTTGTAGCTGAGAAGGTGAAAGGACCAGGTTTGTAGGCAAAGGTGGCATCTTTTAGATGACGAGCTGGAGTAGTTGGGAAAACAAGCTAAATTTTGTCCTTAGTCTGCCACCATTAAAAGCAAATACTAATTTAAACTCATTTTCTTTTAAACTGATAAAGTTAAACTGGCACAGCTGAATGCATCTGCTCCTACAGACAGAAATGACTGTCTCAGTCAGAGGAAAGGTCTCTGTTCAGCTGTGTGTAACCTGGAAAACCAGTGGCTGCAATGTGAGCGTTGTTGTGGGTAAACTACTTCTGCACCTGACCTAGTCAGGCACTGAGCTCTCTCTCCAACAAAACTGCTCTATTTACTTTGTAAAATGGTTTTGGGAAACTACAGATGGCAGTATGTGGCCTTCCTCTCGATTTTGTATATATACTAAAAAAAAAAAAATCAGAAACAGATATCACATGAATATGCCTTAACAAAATCACTAATCTAACATTTATAATTTAGTCATGATCATTCCCAAGTTTAAGGTTGCTACAACAGAAAAAATAACTTACAAACAACTGATATTTGGCCCACCCTTAATTTAATTTGAAGTTATTTTTATATCCGGAAACAAATACCCCAGGGTTTGCATATTACCAAATAAAACTGTTTGGAAATCTGGCGCATTAAGCAGAATTATGTCCAATTAAAAATACTTTTACTGACATGCACCTACTATACCACAGAGCACTTTCTTAATCAATAACTCCTATTTGAATTTAACTGAAAATAAACCTCAGTGAGGCTTAACTGAGCAACTGTGTTGCTGTGTTTTTTCCTATTATCACCTAACATATTGCAAATGTACAAGGCACTGCATTTGGTCAGCCTTCAGTGGGGACTAGATAGAAATGTTTTTAAAAATTAATTATGATTCATATCACCCTTACACCAGGGCATCATACATATATATGCATTCATGCAAAAAACATTTTTGCATTTATTTATTAAGTTCTTTTTTCATTAATGTCAAAACCAATTAAATGGACAAGAATTAGAATTTAAAATTTCCAACCTCTCTAAGGGTTTTTACACAGAGCAGAAATCAATCAGTCAACCAAGTATTACCATGAAATAGTCTTCTTACAGAAATGTCCATTATATTTTTATTTTTATGTATTNCAATATATTAATATTTTATATAGAATATAAAAATCTATATAAATATATTATCTTTTTTATTTATTATATGGCCAAAAGCAACTTTGATAACCACCCTGGCTCCTGGAGACTCTAATTTATAAAAAAAACTTTAGGAAGTTTATGGGAGTTAGAATTGCAATTAGCAGATGTAATAAAAAGAAAGTTAGCAAAGAAAATAATACATTTAGGTTTAGGCAAATGGTGTAACAGTTCAGCTTAGTGGCCTTTGAAATATTCTTCTGATGTTGATGGCATTTTACTCTCATTTGCCCAAGTTATTTAAAATATGAGTGGACAAAGCTCTAGAGAAGCTACAAAGAAAATGCTGTGTAAGACAGACCAAAAAGGGCAATTTAAAGAGTCTTTTCTATCTTTCATTTATGTTACTCTATTGAATTGGAAACAAAATGGGAAGACGAAAATCATGCAGGTAAATTATAAAACTCTGAATGCATTAAAGTTTTACCATTCCCCCAAATTAGTTTGATATACCAACTCCAGTGATTTTCAGAAAAATGACTTAAAAATTAGCAATTAGACCAAAACACTTAACAATCGTAAAATACAGCTGAATATAGACAACATACTGCCGAATAATTTTAATATATTATTGCATCTACAAATAGAATCTTTAAGTTATATATGTAATAACATCTTCTACAGTACACAACAGATTAAGTATTGCTTATACACAAAAAAGGCTCTTGTTTACAAATGCATACCTATAAAAATTTATTTTCAGAAAACTTTTCAGTGACTTCAGCTTTTTTTCCCCCTGAATTAGGGAACAGAACTTTACTCTTCAGAGCAAACCCTGAGACCATAATAAAAAGCTTGATCACTTTGCCCACATGATACTAAACATGATAGTAACAGATAGTAATGTTTAAACCCCCTGCACTGATGAGGTTGATGGTTATCTGCCATGCAAATTACATAAGGTCTTGCAGTTTAGCTAACCTGTTATGTGCAGGGAGACAGCACATGCTTAATCCCATTTCCACATGTCAAAAGATGTTTCGCTGCTGTAACTACAGACAGCAGTTTAAGAAATCACTGCTTGAGTTCTCTGCTGCTTTGCTCAGCCAGCAGAGGAATCATAGCTCACAATTCACATTGCTTCTGCCTTAAATGAAAGACTCACTGCGTGGCACAATTTTTTATACAATTCATCTACTCCTGTTACAAATTTAGAAGGTATTTTGATGACTAAATAAATGTTTGTTCGTCATATACTGATAAAAATCATACATCAAGCATTGTAGTTCATCTGGCACCAAATAAAGGCTACCGTGGGTATTTCAGCTCAAAACTTCAGTTTGTGCTGGTTTCCTAGTGAAAACTCTAATTCTGCTCAGGCTTTTGCATGTCCAACTGACAGGCAGTATGACGGGTCTGTTTTTCTTTCTTCTACAATCATGATCTCTCATAACAGCCACATTTCAGTGCCACCAGGAAATAGCAAAGCAGGAGAGACAGAATCTGTACGAGAACTGGCCTTCTACCAGAAAACTCAGCCAATCCCATTCATAATCATGTACTTAAATACATTCCTAGTTTTAACTGTAGTTCCCTTGAAATAAAGGTACGTACGTTACCAGAGGACATAACCCTGAACTTCACTGTTCTCATAATGAGTTGTCAATCTTTATTCCCTAACTAGTTTCCCATATGTTTACTACATACATCCATGTAGTAAACATAAGAGGAAACAATTAAGCCCTTTCCCTGTGGTACAGAAGTGATGCAAAAAAGACATTGACCAGTGCTATTTTTAAAAATATTTTACACAATTGGTATTTTAATATTTACAGCGAATGCTCACAGAACACAAAACACAGAAAGGTATGTAAAATAGATAAATACTTCAGCTTTTGTAAATCCTAAAGAAGTTTAGAAAAAAACTTGCAAGCCTGAAAAATTTTCCCACTGGAATGCTTTGTCATCTCTCAAGATGGCAAGCCTGCATTTTAATATACTTGGTGTGTTTCACTTTTTTTTCCCTATCATCTTCACCTGCCTCAGGCTGCTTGAGATCTCCTGTGATAATTTTATTGTTATACCTTTGTGCATATGTGGCTATGGGCAACATTTCTTGAGAATGAAGTACGGGACTGCAATAAAATGCAAAAAGATAGAGTGGCATAACCACAATGGGAAACCAACCTAACCAGATGCCTCAAGGAAAAAGGACACAGACTGTACCCCTTGAGCAAACCTGTTTTCTTCCAGAGTTTAGGAAATCTGGTTAAATCCCTTTTCTCTGGATTCATATTTTAACCTTAATTTGCAGGTATGGTGGCAAACCACTCAACTATTGATACCACTGTAAGTTTTAATAAAAAAAATCTGTTTGAAAGTGGTAACACATACACTTTAAATAATGGGACTTTATTTTCAAAGTGGGAACCACAAATACATTGCTTTAAAATACTGGTCACCTAAAGAAGGTTAAGGAAAATCCCTGAAAACAAGAAAAATCCTAAGGACTGAAAAGACCTCCTGTGAGAGGAAAGATGGTAGAGACAGTTTTTATGTAGTAAAAGTATTTTATATTTTCATATAAAATGTATTTAACACAGGTCAATATTTTATTTTTTCTCTCTTTTATAACTCTGTAAGAGTTATAAAATTAATTGGCACATAGTTATTTAGCTCTTGTCTGGTTGTGGTATATGGTTACCATTAAGTTGTACAGTATACAGTGTTGTATTCAATGCTAACTTTATTAACTGATACAAAGAACAAAGGGCAATTGCTAAAACAACTTTTATTCTACAGTTCAAACTCCATGAAACACGTGGCAATTAGAAGGCTATTATTTTCAAAATAAAATTAATTTTAGTGCTTGCTTTACTTCTTTATCTTGCACATTTAGGCAGACTAAAACCATAAAAAACCCATAAACATTTGTACAAAGATTATTAAAAAACTTGTTGTACTACAATGTAAGCAAAACTTTGTCCTAAACGAGAAATGAAGTTGAAAAAGCAGAAGAGAATGATCTTTCAAAACTATCTTTAACATAACAAGTGTTAAATATCTGTTTCCCCAATAAGTCCACACTAAGAACAAAGATAACCTATGCACAGTCATGGAAAATCGTTGTATTTTATACAGGTCTCTTAAGTAAAAAAATCAACACTGACAACAATGAATTAATGACAAATACATCTGTAGTCTAAATAAAATCTATTAACACAGAATATAAGCTCCGGGACTTTTTAGCCATTTCAGAATCTTTTACTCAATGCACACAACAGCAAAAACCAAATTAAATCCTCAAAATAAGGATGCAAAGAAGATGTTAGTATTGCAAACTGAAAGGTTTTGAAGCATATTTGTTTCTGTCCTGGCTGCAGACCTCTCATAAAAATATTTAATAAAATAACCACTTCAGAGATGGATTGCAAAAGTGGTTAGTAGCTGCTGATTTTAACTCCATGGTCTTAAGACAAAATAGCCCCTGTGGACCAAGCTGTTAAAAAACAGCTCAATTTTCACCTTCCTGGGAATACTAAAACATAACTAGTTTTCTTTCAGTTATTTTGCACTGAAGTAATTTCCACCATCATCACAGACATAGTCTGATTACAAATAGAAGACAGTAAACCTGACTTCAATCCCCAAGAAAATCATGGAGCCAATTTTCCTGGAAGGCACATCTGAAGGACACAGAGATGACTGGGAACAGACAGTTCTGATGCACCACGTGCAAACCAAGCCTTGTCAACCTGATTGTCTTTCTGTGCTGAGATGACTGACTCTGTGGACAAGGGATATGTAAATATTTTTTTTTTTTAATATCAGGAGAATATTGAGAAGAAGTGCTATAGACTCATCAAGATGACTTCTTTCTCTTCCACTCCACAGAGAGAAACTTTTTTTTTTTTTTTTTTTTTTTTTTTTTTTGGGCAGGTTAACAAAAACCAAAAATTATCTGAAACACTCTAAACAGGAAGAAGAGGTATATAAGGAAATTTAAATATTATCTTTTCAAAACAGATAATGGGGTTTGAGCTTATTTAAACAACACGTACGTAGCCTATGAGAACTATTACTCCAAGCTGCTGTTGTATGCAGGACCTTAGTAGCATTCAGATATGACAGTCACTAGTGACGACAGTGAAAACCCAGATCTAGACAGCATCAAATAAAAAAGGCTGTAACTCTGAATGATTTAAGGTACATGCAACGTGTCAACCTAGAGAGATAGGAAAGAAACTTTTTTTTTTTTAAGTCTGGTATTGTTTGGATAACTGGTGTATGCACTGCTTCAGAACTTCTGTGAATACTTTGAAAAAGCTGCACCTTAGAGCACCTGAGGAGCTCTAAGTCCAATACAGTCACAGAATGCAGAATATCACACACAGATCAGATGTAAAGATCACTTAATGTTTTGCTGGGACAGCTCGATATGATAAACTGGAAACTGGCAGAAGCTAGAGAACTCGCTTTGTATCACTTATTAAATATATATTTATTAACAAACAATTTTGGGTTATTAGATAATACTATGTATATAATTGTACATATGTATTATATATGTATATAATTAAAAATATTACAAACACTAACTGTCTACTCTGGTGAATAAGTTGAGTTTGGTAAGGCAAATTTCATGGAAGAAATAAAAATCAGGATATTGAGATGCTGATTGTCAAAAAAGCTAAATTTTAGCTAGCTCTTAGTCACATGGGATTGTAAGGGAGGGGGGCAGAGAGAGAAGATGTTTTCCCAGAGAGGGAATTTAACGGTTGAGCCTGTTCAATTGTGGGATCAGGCGAGATTAGAGCACGTCTCTTTGGAGAATGACAGAACGTAATCCTAAATGATGTGGGAACACACCCTTTTGTACATTTAGCTTTGTCCTTCTCTCCTAAGGAATCTAGCTACTGTATTCTTCTGATTAATACTTTGAAAAGACTGGTAGATGGTCTGCAAATACTTGCGGAGACAAAGGATGACATCTGTGACGGAGGTCTATACTCATTCTGCCAAAGAGGGAAAATGTTCTGCCAATGAGAGAAAACACAGGTCTTAAGCTGGAGAACACCAGAATTATGAATTTTGCCCTTTCAAAAAGGAGTCATAAATTTATCAGTTTGAAAGACTACACATCAAAAAGAGACTGAAGGATGGAGAGCATCTAATAAATGCATGACAACATGTTACTTCTGTCGAGCACTGAAGAATTTCACACTGTTTGATGGTAGAACAATGACTACTTAAATCATGATTCAGTGTAACAGCTCCTAAGTTTTGATAAGCTTAGCAGCAGATACAGTACAATGGATACATTTTTTAGTACATGAAATTGAATCAAATTCTGAAAAACAAGCCCAATAAATACTTACTAGAAGATAAAAACTGCTTATAAAGATAGAATTTTACATACACAATATAAAACTGGAAGAAAATGGCTATGGAAAGTTTTAAATTTCATTGTATGACTCCAGGTGTATAACTGTTCAGCACTGAGCTGGAGGGGAGATATTTGACTACTCACCAGAACACACAAAAAGTAACAGGTAATAACCCCAAAAATACCACACAGCATGATGTGTTACACCAGACAGGCTGTTCATGTACTTCAACGAACATATGTCTGGCAGTACTTTTCAACTCCCAGAAACACACCCAATGCCCCTCTAAGATATTGACACAATATGTACTGCTCTCCACTTTAGGAGAACAGGTCATTATTCATAAGAATTGGATGTTTATTTTTCTAACTCAGCCAGTTCATATGCACCCTCCTTACTCAGTCTTCTTGCAGTATGGTATGTGAAGACTTGAAAGCTGAGATTCGTGCAATAGGGCTAGAATTGTTGTGTAAACTTGTAAAGTTGTATGTCTGGGAACTCGGAGCATGGACTGCAACAGAACAGCACTGAACAGAATGAAAAAAATTCTGTGCACTTCTAGACACTATGGATTATGCTATAGAAATGCAGCTATGTGTGAAAGGGCTGGGCAGAACAGAAAGTGAGTGATCATATGAAATATAACACATTGTGAAATAAGATAAGCAGAGACAATGAAATTTAAAAAAGTGAAACACGAAAAGATTCCTACACATACATACATAGACATTTCTGTATAGCCCACATTAATACACAGATATTTGATAAGAGAATATTAACATCTTTATTAAAACTTTTTACAGGCCTGGAGTATCATTTTCTGACACACTGTGTTTCCCCTATAACTATTTTTTTCCATTTTCTTCCTAAAAAAACCCCCAAAAAACAAAAAAACCCACCCCACTCCAACCAACCTCCAAGAAAACCCCACTCACAAAAAACCCAAAATCAAAGCATAAAAACAAACAAAAATGGTCAAAAAGTTGGCATCAAACATTGTACTATGCTTGCCACGTGTCCATCTGCACATCTGTAATAAGCTGGCTGTGCAGTGAGCTGCTAAAACTGTGAGCAAACAAACCAATGCAAAGCCTCAACATATCCAATAAAGCACCACGCATCCTGATAGTCAAATTTGTCTGCAAAAGACCTGTGTGTTTCAAAGAGTGAAGCCACTGTTTCAAAGAGTGGAGATTCAAGAAGTCCAGAAAGAGAAAGAAGAAATTATTCAGCTTCAGATGGTGGTAGAAAAGTCAAAATTAGCCTATAACATATTAAGAAATGCTTAGGCTTAAATACGAAAAGCAGTCTGAAAAATAGCAGCAATAATAAGCATTACCTAGTGATGTGACTGATACACGACTATGATGCTTCCACAGCATTAAAAAGGGAGTCTGAAAAAACAGCATTTAGACAAAATAATCCATGTGCACCATCACCACTCCTTCAACTGTTTTGCACTTTTCAGATAATTTTGTTTTGAGTGTCTTCATAACAAATCATGTCCTCTTCCATTGATAACAAATTTTTATCTATGTAACTAACGTTAATATGGTTACTACATCTAGAAAGTTTCTCTAAAGAAGTAGAGCTGGCGAGATGGCACCTTGAATCCTGTGTTCAGTTTTGGGATCCTCACTACAAGAAAGACATTGAGGGGCTGAAGCGTGTCTAGATAAGGGCTACAGAGCTGGGGAAGGGTCTTGAGCACAAGTCCTATGAGGAGAGGCTGAGGGAGCTGGGGGTGTTCAGCCTGGAGGAAAGGAGGCTCAGGGGTGACCTTATCACTCTCTGCAAGTACCTGAGAGGAGGCTGGTGTGAGCCAGGTGGGGGTCAGTCTCTTCTCCCAGGCAACTAGTGACAGGAGGAGAGAAAATGGCCTCAAGCTGATCCAGGGGAGGTTTAGGTTGGATATGAGGAAAAATTNTGAGGAGAGGCTGAGGGAGCTGGGGGTGTTCAGCCTGGAGGAAAGGAGGCTCAGGGGTGACCTTATCACTCTCTGCAAGTACCTGAGAGGAGGCTGGTGTGAGCCAGGTGGGGGTCAGTCTCTTCTCCCAGGCAACTAGTGACAGGAGGAGAGAAAATGGCCTCAAGCTGATCCAGGGGAGGTTTAGGTTGGATATGAGGAAAAATTTCTTCACCAGAAGTGTTGTCAAGTACAGGAACAGGCTGCCCAGGCAAGCAGTGGAGTCACCATCCCTGCAGGTATTTAAAAGACATTTAGATGTGACACTGAGGGACATGGATTAGTGGTGGACTTGGCAGTAGTGGGGTAATGGCTGGACTCAAAGGCTTTTTCCAACCTAAACAATTCTGTGATTCAAAAGCCCTTGGACAGATACAGCTATAGGACAACATAGCTCTTCCCAAACAGAATCTGATCCCCAGCAACACTTTTTTGAAGACCGTTATCAGCCACTGTAATTAAAGAGTAACACACACAGTGCCAGTATAGTGATAACTGTGTTGTTTCTTATGTCCACTGTGTATGGGAGAAAACCAAGCTGAACAGAAAAGGGTATGAAGCTAGGATATTGCAAGGATAATATGAATACAGGCAGTGATAGTATTTATTTTACAACCTTCAGCTTGTGCAGACTTCTTATCTAATTAGGCCTGAGTACATTTGTAGATGAGTGTTTAAGACAGCTCTGGGAATAACATTTGCTGTTAAAGGCTTTGCAGTGATCAGCAGAAGTATAAGCACTGTATTTTGTCAAGGAGAAATGAATCTTCAGAGGAAGAGAAGGCTGGACATCCACGGAAGAAGGTGTAAAGAGGGCTCATGCAATTTATTCAAGGTCCAGATTACCCTTCCAGATGTGCAGTAATACAGAACAGAATCACATATGTATTTGTAAAGTATAGTTTAAGCCACTGGCAAGATGTAACCCCATGAGACTTTTTAAAATAAAATAAGACAGAAATACATGTTTTTATACATAATCTGTGTGTATTTATTTTACTTTGCTGAACCCTGGAATAGATATAATACTTTTCTTAAAATTGCTGAGTTAAAGTGTATTACTGAAAGTATCTTTAAAGATCTAAAATATATCCAAAGAGGACAATAAAATTTGATGCAGTGGCTGACAGACTGCACTGACTGTTTCCTATTGTGCCAATTGTTGCTTAGGTCTCACATCACAGCATGATGCTACATACAGCATGTGCTGCAACAAATCTATACAATCAGGAAAGGACAGACTGTCAGCCTCAATTTTGCATTTTTCTGGTTTTGTCAGCATGTATCACTCCACAGCTCAACATAAATTAACTTTAACACGGGATTTTGTGTCTGTTAACATAACATTTAATACGTTCCAGTGCAGTTATATTGTTCTACTCTGGAAAACACAGTCAGAGAAAAGTGATGTAACTTGCCATTAATTTCATCATGACTAATGAAACTGAGGTTGTTCATATAAATCAATACAACTGGATGCTGAGAGTGAGTACAGCTGACAGGGAGAAATGAAGATAATTTAAAAAGGTTCCCTACTGTGAATCATCACAGGCTAGCTTGAAAAATAATGAAAGAACTAATTTCAGGGAACTTGTTGTGTAGATCCTCCCTGTTAAGTATCTGAAGTTGTGCATATTCTTGTACGACACCTAGAGATGAGTTTTGATGGGGAAAAAAAAAAAGAATTTATCTGTAGTTTCTTAAAAGTGCCAAATATTAACACCTACAGTGCATCTGCGAGATATTTGTGGCTGAATGGTTACACAAGTCTTCTTAGAATAATAACATTTCTAGCATTAATTAGCTGTCCTGTATAATGAACAGAATAAAACTTCGTAAAATTAGCTGAGTGTATTCACCTAAGGAACTCTTTAAACAATAATTAGCATGATGAAATGCAAACAAAAAATTCTAGTTCCCAAGGGTTTGAAAAATACTTGTTTTATGAAGTGTTTCTCCAGTGCACTTCAGATTCAGGCATCTGAATCACCATTCCCTTAAAAATAAAGGCCACTTTCTTAGGAACTCTACAGCAAAGCAGTTTAGCCCAGTAGAACCTTTTCTCTTTGACAAAATCTGGATTTTTTATCTAACTGGATCAGAAAATACTGACGGCCGTATGCCAATTAGAGCATGCCTAATTATTAGTACCACACATTAATAAAATGCCAGATTTAAAAAATAAATACAGTTCAAATGGAATAAAAATACACAACCGTTCTAAAGTAACAACTTATCTAAGTTGATTAGTGGGCATTAATTTTCCTTTTGGTTGCTTAATATAAACATGGAAGTTTTTCCTTTTTATGTGGTTATGTAAGATTGCAATAGTTTACCTAACAAATTCATTCAGGATACCCTGTTCAAAAGAAACTAAAAGCTGAAATAATGAAGAAATTATGATGTAAAAAACTTTTTGTTTTTAATTGGGTAGTTAACTGGCAAGCACATAGACAACACTCCTTTAGAAGATAAAAATTCCTTCAATTTTGTATCAGGTGCTAATTTTCCCAAAAAGCAGATCCCTTAATATCGAAGAAAACACTCTTTTGTTTGCAAACTGGGATATAACCAGTAGCCCAAGTATAAGGTCAACCAAAGCTGTATATTGAGAGCTACATGGTTCAGTAACAAAGTCCATTTGTATGTCAGCTGTTTGCTGTCAGCTCATTACAGTTTGTGCTGTCATGGCAATAACAATTTTGATACACAAAGTATTAAATTTTCTTCATGCAGGTCTAAAAATCATATTAAATACATGTTTGCCATAAATGAAAGTCAGTGTTTATGAGTATTATCTGTCATAAGGCTTGTGAGGAAGAAAAAGGTCCGTGACAATTGTGGGTATGACATTACTTAAAATTGTTAAAAAATTTTAGATGATACTGCATGTGTTTATCTATATACACTTAATAAACTCATGCTTGCAACTTTAAGTAAAAGTTGTCTTACTGATGATAGAGACAGTCACAGAGAAACACATCTTAAGTCAGATAACCGCTGGAAGTTTCAGGATTTGGTACCTTCACTCACTGATAAAGCTTCAAATCTGCAGTCTAAAAAATGGTACTATGAAAAATCTATTTGATCGACACTTGAGTCTTTCAGAAAACACTTTGTTTTGCCACAGAAAAATTCCTTCCTTTCAACAGATAAATGAGTCTGAAATCGTGCCTTATTGTCTGTAAAAACAATCTTTCTGAGAATGCTGAAGCAGCCTCTTCTGTTATCAGGTAAAATTCTTAAAAAATTAGGCAAATTTTAGCTCACGGAAAGGGTCCAAACAGTCAAAACATCATCCAAATGAATATGGTATACAGGGAATCTTGTTACAGAGTGGCAAGCATTTATCTGTAGCACATTTGCAGCAGTTTCAAAGCCTTTTCTTGATGTGTAAGCAGTCGTGGTGAAGAAACATATTTGCTCCTTTCTGCCGGAAGAATAATTACTTTCAATATTATTTATACTTTTGAGTATGAATTTTAGAATTTTATGAGGAAGAATGTGGTGATTCATTTTCTGTTTTGTAATCCAGAAGGGTAGGCAGTTATAATGTTTAGCACAGCACTGACCATGAAAGCGAAACCTGAACTGCTACTGAAATTTCCAGATACATGATCCCAACAGACAAATTCACTCTTCTTTGGCTTGTCTTCTGACAGCTTTTGCAGGGACCACAGTGCTCTACAATCCATTACAAATGATTTAGTGTACAAGTGACAGGGCTAAACAATGTGGGGCAAAAAAAATCCAACAGTATGCACATAAAAAGGAAATTTGTTTGTGGGAAATATGTTGGTGAGCTACTTCCAAACCTGTATTTGATTTTTATCCTACTGAAATTACAAAACAATGCCTATTTAGTTGAATTTGTACGTTCACAAAAACTACAGACCAGGCATGAATGAGAGAAAAAGAGAAGGTCAGCATGATGACAGTTAAACTCATCGAAACAGTTCCTTTTTGATTCAACAAGAAGTGGAGAAAAATAAGAAACTTTCGTCAAGGAGTTAAGAAAGTATTTTTTCCCCCTCTCCCTGCTAGCCACAAGATTCCATGAACATTAGTCAGAAACATCAAGCGTGCTGCTACAGATAATTTTCAACAGTGAACACACCTTTGTAGTGTAAAAAAATAATTTTGATCCTTGCAATAGATCAATATCTCTGTTTTCCTCAGCTGTGAGTGTTGTTTCTATTCTGGAAGTCTTTTGTTCTACTATATTGCAGACAATACATCCCCAAACCTGAAATGGACTTCCACCACATTTTTTTGTTATTGCTTTTTGCCTCACTATCTCTGTCTTCAATCATATTGACAGTAATTGTTTAAAAAAAAAAAAAAACAACAAGTTGAGACTTCTTTTCATCCAAAACAAAGTACTGTTTTGGATGAAAAGAACCCTGTGCTTACTGCTTTAAACTTCCATCCCTTGTATTTAAACTTTTTGATTGTTCAAAAATACGATGCTGCATAGAACCTACCCTATAAAATTCATTAGGACATTAGTGAGTATCTTCTGTTCAGTCTACATGTGATAACTCTTCTTCCAGCCTTCTGAATCCAGCCATTTAAAATATTTTCTGCCAATTCTGTTACTTTGTTTTTTTCTTTCGGCCCCTTTATTGCTCACAGTCATGCTCAAGAACATCATAGCTCCTACCGTATTAAGTAATTACAAACACTAAATGCTTCATCTGTGAACAGTAAAATTCAGCTGGGACTCAAACCCAAAAGAAGAATGATCTTATACTATTAATTACTGATTTATTTCCAGTGTAAGTGACACTAAAATGAGGATAATTAGAAATTATTCATACACCTACACTTTAATTTACCTTGGCAAGCAAATTATGTCCACAGATTTGTCAAATTGCAGAATCAGAGAGGAAATGCGTAAGATGTTTTTGGGAGGCTAGCACTGCATACATATCAGAGGTGTATGGAGCACTTTTAAGAAAGATAATCTGAACAGAAGCCGTAATCATCATCTTTCATTGCACTCAACCGCACAGCCACAGTGAAAAATTCAGGAAACTGAATTAAAGTAAGTCTTATCATGGCGGGGAAAAAAGAAAAAATTATTCACATACAGAAAAAGTTTCATACATGTACAGCAGCTATAACTTTCATTAGTGGTAGGAGGCACTAACTCCCTTATGGTTGATAATCTTCATTTACCCAGTAATATATTTTGCCATTAAAATACTGTACAGAGAGGAAAACTGTGGACTTTTTATTCCTTTGTTATTGGCCTATTGCTATTGAAAGGATGGCACATCTATGACAGAGAAGGTAAGAAAAAGAGAAAAGAGAAAAGCTAGCTGGAGGTTTGGAGACGTCAAAGTTTCTCTCCTCTTCTGTTTCCCAGTTTCCACGAACTTTATGCCAAAGTCACTCCCAAAGCCTCTAAGAAGACTAAAATTCCAAGAAATGAAATCCCCAAAGTGCAGAACCTCTTCTTCAGTCTTCCAAACTTAGTACAAGATAGGAAGAAGACGTTTAACTTCTATGTAACAGGTTCAGCGAAAGAAGCCCCAGATAATCCACCTTCTTGTTTTCTTGGAAACTGAGTGTATTTCTATACTGGGGAATGGTATTATCACATGCCATTAACATAATTAAAGGTTTTCATTTCCTTTAATGAAAACCTTTCATTAAGATGGCAAGCTAGGAATTTACTCTTAAACTGTAATTACAGGCACATCACTAAGACTTGGTCCCCTTTTGTCTAAGAATTCATTTAATGCAAATTAAATTGTTTTAAATAAATATTGCCTTTCTGGGATGTCTGTGTAAATCAAAGTAACCTTTTCTGCTATTCCCACCTAAAAAACTAAACAAAACGAACTAGATTTAATTTTCTTGGCAAAAACTACACAAAAGCTTTAAGAACAGGAGACAACTTAGAAGGAGACAAGTCATAACTATGTCATAAACAGATGGCCCCTGTAAGGATTGGTAAATACTCCAGTAAGCAACAGAGTGTTTTTTTAATTCATCCAATCATGTTCAAGTATATATCTTGTGTATCAAATTATGTCTTGGTTGCAATTTTAAACTCGTAAATGAGCAAGAGAGGTCTAAATTACACTAGGTACAAATTCCCTCTATCTTTCTAATAGCTATGAGTAACATCATAACATACAGAAAATAGTACAGGCAAGATGATTAAGAGTTTTTACAGAATTACACTGTAAATCTGATAAAAATTGCTTATAATGCTAAGTTTTCCTTGGTTTTTCAAATGCAACAAATTAATCCATATTTCTGTAATACCACTCAATTTATGAGTGCATGATCTGGTTAAGAGAGAATGATTAACTTTTTGTTGGTGTAATGCAGTGTTTTTCAAACAGTTCTTTGTGGACTGCAGGAATCTGCAATGCTTCTGAAGGCTTCATGGAAGACTCAAATATGGCATACAGTAATCTATGCATACTTCTACAACATCCATATTTCCATTACAAAACTTTTAGAGATCCACAAATCAAAGAAGGATGAACCCCACTAGTATGAATCAATACGTACACTGATGTAGTATATGTAAAAGAAAAGTGCATATTGTCACATTTAAAGCAGCAAATACATAATATAGCAGAAAATACATAATATTATATGCATAAAAATGCTTAATTTTAAACAAAAGCAGGTATTTATTAAATGCACATATGTGTAAATATATGAGTCAAATCTGCATGGACATCTTAAGAGGATTAACAATCCACCCAAAGAATCAATTGCTTAATCACTTGGCTCAAAATTACTAAAAATTTAAAAGAAACACTCCTTGCCCCCATGCCTTCCACAGACATCCAACTCCTTCTTTTAAAAGATTTAATAGTAAGATAAAAATGTGAACATTACTTTTACAAAGACAGACACTCATTGGGAGAATAAAATCCAGGATCCTGCGACATTGAATGAAATCATCAGTCTTTTAGAATGAGATACTGTAATATCTTTGTCTGTTCTGGGTGTTGCAAGTAAGCTGTGGAACTAAAATTAACTTAGAGGCCTGGACGTGCCCAGAGAAATGATCTGGAACAAATTTATACAAGATCTTACAGTAAAATCAACATCTTGATTGCAGTTAAAAAGTACCTAAAAATTAGAGCATATTCTGGAGTATATATTGAAATGTTTCACAGAGAATCCAATGAAGCAGCAGGCAGAAATATTCTGTTCTATCCAGAATTTTACAACAGGTTTCAGACATAGCTATAAGAAGGGATTATTGATTTAATATATCCTCAATTCAACACATGAAGACCACAGCTGGAAAAAAAATTTGGAGCCTCCTCACCAAACATAATTCTAGTTAATAATTTCAAAGTAGAAAACAACCGAAAAATTTTCATATACAGAATGCTTTACCAGCAAATATTACATATCATCTGCTATAAAATCAATTCTCTTGGTGCTTCTTCTAAACTAATTGCCCTTGCTGAATTATCACTTTTACCTAGTAGAACCTGATAGCTGTGAAGGCACCCCTCTTCCATATCTCTGTCCTTACTATACATCTGAATTAGAAAGAAATTTCTTCTTTCATCTCAATGAAAAACGCAAACTCTTCAATTATTTGGATTCCATTATAAACCAAAATGTAAGCTTCTCCCCCACTGACTAAAGGACAACACTGAAAGCCCCTGAAGTGCCTTAGCTGCAGAAGAAGTCTTACTATTATGTTAACCAATACTTGGACATCAGTG
Organism: Oxyruncus cristatus; assembly: GCA_013399855.1. Classification (NCBI taxonomy): domain Eukaryota; kingdom Metazoa; phylum Chordata; class Aves; order Passeriformes; family Cotingidae; genus Oxyruncus; species Oxyruncus cristatus. The sequence continues at coordinate 213,839 of VXAY01005790.1, read as the reverse complement.
GAAGAAACACCTGGATTTATGTCTGTTACCTGTTAATTTTTTTCTAAATGCCTCAAAGATGTCAAACACTACTAGGAGTGAAGAAACCTCAGTTATTTAAACCTTATGTTAATGGATTTGCTGCATGTAGCTAAAGTGTCTTTAATGAGTACTGCTAAACAATTTCTTAAAATAACAGACATTCCACATGGCAAGAATTCAGGGATAATTTTCAGAAATTATATGCATATAGTAACTCATTCTAAATCAACTGAACTGCTCACCAGTTCAGACCAGTGCTACATATACAACCTAGTCATCTGAAACAAGTACCTCATACAGCAATAAACCTGTTGTTGAGGCATATTTAGCATTCATTGTGGCTAAAAGTTTAACAGGCCTCCAAAGTATAATCTATCAGTGCTAGAAAATGTTACTGCAACTCTAAAGGCATGGAAATAGCTGCACAGAGTCACTAGGAGCTGTATCATTTCCTTGTGTAACAACCAGAGGAAATGTTTGCCAGTTCCACAGGGCTTGGGAAGAGGTTTCACATTGTCTACCACTTGCCTGCATTTTTAGTAGGTATTTAGATGATGCTCACCTCCCTAGAATATACTTTCACTGCCAACAGATTTAGGAAGTTCAGATGTGAGGCCAACTTCACCTCTGCAACCGCTTCCAAACTCTGTTTCTACAGGGACTGTAAACCGAAAAGACTACGCTCACATAAACTTCACACATAATCTTAGCAAAAGTGGGTTAATGACAATGTTAGGACAACAAAATATACTGGTGAGCATAGACAACCACACTGGCCCTAGTCATCTGGTTTTTTTAAACACTTTTGTTTCTGAAACACTTAGAACAAATGCTAGGGAAGAAAAAGTTCGTTGAAAAAAAACATTAATATGATTTGTAGTCTTTCACCTCAATGAGATCATGTTTCGTTATTCAAAACAATAACAAGATTTGTTTCCTTTTTTCTTTTTTTTGTATTTAATAAAGGCAAAATACATTTTTTTAATTATATGACTTTGAATGAATTTCTCAGCCACGTGGGAAATTCTTCAGTTCTGAAGTAAATTAACAGCTCAGATTGAACTACTATAGACCAGACGTGATACAGAAGTGAGATGCTGGTCACAGGAGTGACAGTGCCAGAAGAACAACTCCCACTGCAGTAACTTGTCAGCTAAACTACATGCAGCCATGCTTGGTTTGCATAATATATTATCAAGGAATCAATGCCTAGTAGTGCTCAATAAGCACATTAAGGACCTTTTCAGTTAAAATACTTTCACAAAATGTTGTTCTCTTCAAGCAACTTTACAGGGATAGTAGTGATAATAGTGGCCATTTCTGTTTAGTTAAAGGCCTGAAATAGCAAAAATCAGTTATGTGGTCAAGTGGAATGACAGAGTTTAGTTTTAATGTTCCCCCTGGATTCAAGTACTTCTGATAAAATCATAGTGTGTAACTATTTTGCAATTCTGTTCTAAGCATTATCTTTGGAATACAAAAATAACAATTCTCCTAGCATTGATATTCTAAAGGAAATTTCCCAAAGAAAGATCTATGGATGTAGTCAGACAATGGCTTCAGCTGTCAGCAACAGGTGAAGGTTACTCCCAAAGAAAAAGAAACTGTACTCTACAAAATAATCTCCAAGAATGGTTATTTTCAGTATTACAGGCTGGCAGGAGCACTTTGAATCACAGAAAACTTTGCTTCAAGTGAAACATAAGAAATTTTTCATGTCTGTTAAAAATTTCTGTTCTCAGTCACACCTATAGTCCATTTCCCAGATGCACAGAAAACAGTATCTTAGTATGACAGCCAAAGTACATACAATAGGCATTGTAAGTAACTGAGGAAGAGCTAGACTGACATAATATAAAGTTCCATTCACTTCAAAGGCACTATACTGATTTTCACAACCAAGGAGCTGGACCATTTCTGTGGCTGCACTAAATGATATTAAATACTATATTTCTCTAAACTAGTATCTCAGAAGGAAGGTTTATCCAAGCCAGTGACAGATTGTAGAATATTGCTCATTACTGATAAGTAGAACATATTTATAAATCAACATTTCATTCCTGAGCAACCACTGTCAAGATTGCTCACTATGCTTGATGTGTATCAAATTGCCACAGAATCCTAAACCAGCAAAATCTGAAAGCCTGGGCATATAATTTCTGAGGGACTATAGAAAATAATGAAACTGAAGAAAAAAACAATGAAGAAGATGAAATTTGAGATAACTTTGTAGGTTTCTTGATCCAGTTTTCAGGGTAAAGTCAAACACCGCAACACTTCAGTGCTTCGCCAGGTGTGCAGGTCTAAAAAGTAATGCACTACTCACAGACAGTTTCATTGAAGTGATCTCTAAAAGGGCAGTGGAAATAAAGGCTAAAAAGTTCTTGGTTAAAAAAGAGTTCATCCTTACATCTCTCAGTAGAACAGTTTACTAGTCCACACTGACCAGTCCACTTGGAAATCTGGCAAATCAGGTGAATCAAGAACAGGAAGCTGAACAATGGAGAAGCTAATTGAGAGTATTTATGAAGATCAGA
>VXAY01005790.1:176821-204009 GCA_013399855.1 Oxyruncus cristatus | reverse complement strand
GAAGCAAGCTTTCATACCAGCTCATCCCCGGTTGCCTTTACCCAAATGCCCTGGTATTCTTTGCTAATTCTGGTAGACTGTTTTCAAATTATCAGGCAACTAACTGCATGGTTAGGTTTTATCTCAGATTCTACTGATATTACTAAATATGCAAGATAGGACTGTATTTTCCTGTGATATCACCAGGTGCTTTTCACACTTCAACGATTTTATGAACTGCTTGCCAACGCAAAGTGTATTCTCTCCTTAGACAGAGTAATAAAATATAGAATGAATCGTAAGGATCTCATCTAATTTTAGCCATGGAAAGTAAGAAGTCTCATCTTTGCTATTTGTCTAACTGAGCTCTGTACTCAGCTAAGTGGAGGGACACTTTTGGAGATGCCTAAAAGAGATGAATCATTCTGTAGACATAGGTCTCACTCCTCACCAGCTGAAGAGGTTCAGATAGCTTAGACTCATGGCTAACACAAGGTGAGATGAACCCCACAGTATCTGATTGAAAATGAAAGGCAAACATAGGCAAATTGAACAATTACTTACATATTTTCTATGAAAATTGCTGTTATTTGCATAAAGTCATAACATAGGGAATGGGTGTGTAACATAGTCATGCCATACTTTTAAAGTGTAATTTTTATGTTTATAATTTATTTTGTTTAAACAAAGTCCATGAGTAAAATATGACACTTGCTAATAACGCAAATCTTGCAGGTCTAAATACCGAATATAGGGCTTTTATAAAAGGAGCAAATGTGCTTACTGAGAATCAACTACTTTAAGATTCTTTCACAGAGCTGTTTTTATGCTGTATCTTAGTAATGTTATTCAGCTTTAATCACTTGAAACTCAAAGTCTGCTTAGCATATTTTTACCTTTTTTTAGAAAATAAATTTCTGCTTTATTATAAATATTGCTGTATTTCACACTGTCATTTATCTTGGTGTAGATTTTGTACAAACTACTGCAAGACAGGCATGGAAAGCAAGTCTTGCATTACCAGCATTTCACAGCATGCCACAAAAACATATTTGCTGTAATTGCTACACGTAAGTATTGTCTAAAAGGCTACTGCTTTTATACACTTCAGATGAATATATAACCCATTTACACAGGTTAAGAAAAAAAAGGAAACACACACTACACAATGCTTGGCACTTGGTTGTTCTGTACTGGGCACAGATTTTTTATTTAAATACCTTCAACCCCATCTTAAATCCTATGAAATGTTTCTTGCCAAAATGGCTTTAAGATGATTTCCATTACTGAAAATCTTAACAAGGCTAATAAAAATATCTGATAGAAAACTTTGATGGAAGTGCCAAAAAGTTCTGCCAGCAAACTTAATTTTGCCACTATCGCTAACATCCCTGATTGCATAAAATAAAAGTATGCAGAAACATGAAAAATCTCTGAATCAGCCCAGCTGCAAACTAATCACCGAGCCCAAGTGTTCATGCTGGAGATCATCTATCTAGGCATAACCAAGAATGTGTAGTACCTGACTACCATGTCTTTCTGAAGCACCCACTGTCTGTGATGGATCAAATATATAACAATACGAATGTTGTAACTCAAAGATGGACCAGATGCTGCTGGGAAGTGCTCATGTTCCTAACACAGTGCAATGTCAGGGTAGTCTGGATGTTGTCTCCTAATGGTCCAAGCTCATATTGAGGGAAACCCTCCTTCTTCAGATGCTACCAACAGAAAACAGTAAGAATGGTAAGTGGAGTCTGAACAAAGAAGGAAATAAATAAGGCAGAACAAAATGGATTGGTTGTTTGCCAGGTATAGAAATGGGGGAGCACATAAATGCCCCACTGAATCTCTCCCAGTGAAAGGACAGATTAAATGAAAGAACTTCACAAGTGGCTTAAGATACATAGCTGTGGAGTCTGAGTCACTGGAGCATGAATCACTTTATTTTAGTGATTATAAACAGATTTATTTTTTGATGCAGAGTACAGTAAGTATACTGTTCTAGAAATGCAGTAAATTGAATTAGATACAGATTATGAATTTATCCAAATACCCTATAGATTTATTTTATAATATTATAAACTATATCTTTACAAATAATCTGTCTACCGTCCAGCTTTAAAAATAAACAAAACAAAAACTTGCATTACCAACACTGATAATAACCAAGTGACTAAGACACATTTTTCTATCTCCTTAGTAGTGATATATTAGTTTAATCTCTACAGTACTGGCAGTGCAATCCTTTCCATATGGACACCCATATGCTACATTACTAGTAACATATCTTCTAGGAAATAGCCATATGTTTCACTTCTAAACCTGCATAATTTGAAGAGTTCCTTTTATTTCTACTGTTGTTCTCATTGTGCATTTGAAATACCCGTGGGCATAAAGAAGCATGACAATAATTAATATTATACTGAACTTTAGACAGTGCTACAATTAGAGATGCTTTCACACTCTTTGCTGTTTTCAGCAGTGATTTTTAAAAAATGAGAAATATTTCTTGACCTCAGTGTTGATATGAATACCTTCCCCACTACTCCTTGGAAAACAGGTAAATATTTATTAATGCAATACAAAGCAAATAAAAGAACACTGGGCCTTGAGCAGACTCACACTTTGGTTAGGGAATCCATGGAACGCTCCCATACACACTGGTAAAGGGAATAAAATGAATACAACACAATTGTACTCAACCGTACTCAAACTGAATACAATAGAATTGAATTCAATTTGAGTACGGTTGAGTACAATTCACATGTCATCTCACTCTGTCCTCTCTCTCTATAGCTCTGGTTCTTCTTAAAGAGTCAGGTACACTGTGGGCATAGAACAAGATAGTGGGCAGGCTTCTGAGGACGGAGAGCATTAACTTATAAAATTCCTGTAGGTCTGAGGAAACAGATGTCATGGAGATGAACTATTTCTGAGACCCTAAGACTCAACTTCTCATCTTGAAATCCAGCTGCAGAGGAACTTTTATATTACTGAGGAAAAAGTAAAACAAGCTTATGGTCTTTTTCATGTCATGTTTTTCTTGCCATGTCTCAAATTATAACATGTAACCAAACCCAAAACCAGCATGTAATAAAAATGTCAGACTTCTCTTACAACCTCTTATCCTCCAGCCTCTAGTAACTTGTGACAGTTTAAGCATGATAAGTATCACAGACTTTCATAAGGAAAAGAGAACTTATGAGATTGGTATTGACTTTTCAAGATCTTTCAACACTTTGATCAAATGGTTTTGAATTAAAAAAAAATTAAAAATTAAAATTGTCCAGTGAAAGAGTCTCATCATGCTATTTTCTCTACTGCCATTTGTAATAACCTTTTCATAGCATGATGTTCTTTTATTGATAAATAATTATATTTTTTGTGTTGTTTCAGTATCATGTCACTATGTCTTGTTTTATTGCTTGATTTGTTTCCACACCGAATATAGAAAAATCTGTTTATCTGAGTTTATTTAGTATACACTGAATAAGATCTTTATTCTCAGTATGATTTTGCAGTTGCCGTCTTACTTAGAAACACACAATTTCTGTAACTTATTTATTATGCATCCTTAAAAAAATCCCTATCAAAATGTGGAATAAAAAAAAAATCAGGTAGTTCTTTTTCAGTTGATATTTTCTGTTGTTTATCCAAGTAAAACACACCAGGCTAAATACCAATCCTCCTAAAGAGAGAGCTATCTAGCTATCAGGCAGTATATGTTCTTTCCTTGCTAGTGCTCACACAAGGTGAAAATGATAATAAAAGTGCAGGATATTAAGGGACAAGGTAAATTTGCCTGGTAACTGATGTCTCCCTTTATACTTTTATCCAGTCTCTCCAACAAGAATACAAATTTCCAATTAAGGTTGTGGTTGTAAACACAATTAACACACATGCAGAGGTTCTACATCTAAATAACTACAAAAACTTCAGTTACTTTATATCACTACATATACATAAATCTTTTTGCACACTGAACATAATATACTTCAGTGGGACTACTCATAATATGAAATCTGCAAAATTAAACTCTAAATATAGAAATGAAATATATATAACCCAACACTCTATCAAACGTGATTTTATTTATCTTCTTCTGCCCTTGGTTTATGCCATCAGCAGATGATGAATTTAATTTGAGTTATAGTTCCCACATTGATGTGTGTTTAGATACACTAATTCATCACAACAACCAAAAAGCCCAAAAGTATATTAACACAATAGGTTATGATTTCATACATCTGCTTTGTTTTGAGAACCAGAAAAGATAAATCATAAAATATTACTACAAATCTCATTTACAATAACTCATTATTTTACTAAAAAAAGATTGAAAAAATGTTTCTATCTATAAAATATAGCCATAAAGAAAATTGTGTACAATAGTGTATTAACCTCTGATTTTGAATTTACTTATAGTTTGTGATCAATTTGCACCATGTCTCATGATACTTAATAGAAATACTTATTGCAGAAATAAAAATAAGTAGTGCGGAAAATACAACAAACTTGGAATTTACTAGGAGAAAAATTAGGGAGTATCACAGTTAGCAACAGCCTTTTCTGCTATCTGTTTTATATTCTTATAATCCAACACACAAAACAAATCAAACACATTAACCTGCCTTCTTCCTGAATATTTCATCCTGATTTTTTTAAAAGTGTTTTCAGTTTCAGCTCTTTTAATACTGATTATTGTCCTTCCTTCTTAATAGTAGCATAACACAATGTAAATGCCAAAGCAGAATCTCTGAAAACTAGAAGTAAATTGACTTGCAGAGCTGTCTACAGAATTAATTTACTAGAACAAAAGAACAGATTACAGCATATAAAGACTGCCATGACACACTAATTTCCATATTTAATCATGCCACTGCAGGAAATTTACCGGGTATTCATAGCTCTTTACAGTGGACTGTGCTCCTAGGTGTGCTGTCAGCATTGTCACTTGGGGCAGCAGGACCAAGATCAGACCTGCCAACAGCTGGCACTGGGTCTTGGACCTGGTGCCCTAAAAGAATACAGATAAAAGTCCATACAAAAGCACGTTCCTCAGAGAAACCTATATACTGTAAAATACAAATATTAAATGGAACAGAAAAACATAACTGGAAGTTTGAAATTTATTTTCAGTATCTTTGAAGTGATGCACAAAAGAGCAGTATTCTTACATGTCTCAAAAAATATCAGCTTGCAGAGGATGTATACCCAGTTTTATATAACGTGCACATTTTAGCCCAGAGTAAACAAAGAAACAGATCCTTCCTATCTTAAAATAATTTCAATACTCAAGTTAAGTGATTTTTACCCCTCAGATGTTCACCTAGGAGCAAAATGCAGAAGAATGCTTAATTCTTCCTTGTCTTTCCACCTACATGGTTTCCTGAGCCAGAAAAAGAATCAAAAAGCAGGTATACATAAAGAAAAACAATGAACAACAGCAGTATAACCAATGCTGTTCTACGATCCCATCGACCGTGGCATAACTTCCTACCACACACAATAGGGCTGTACCTACCCCATATCAAAAGGATCCTCTTTCTACATGGGCTGGTAGGTAATTCACCTTGGCATGATATAATTGTCAAGTTTGGTAAAAACCAAGAAGAATTATTTTGGGAGATCAGTGAGAACACAAATCTTAACTATCTTCCACAATAAAGCATATTTGTACAAAGAAAGACACATAAATATCTGAAGTTCATCAGATATTCCTAAGTGATATGGCTGAAGCTGTTTATTAGTATAGAACGGCAAAAGGCTCTACGAAAGCTTAAAGATGAACGCCATAAATTCCACCCTTTTCCCTAGTTCCGAGACAGAGTAAAATATTTTCTCAACAAAGTTATTGCAATACACCTCCTCAAATACAAAACTATTCTTTTGAGAACTTTTATGTACATACATAACTTATATGTATAGACATCCATAGACACACATATGTACACACACATTTATACACATATGCCCTTCATCTTCATTTCCACAATGCTAGAAACACAACTTATCCAAGATACTTAGCTTTTCCTAGATGTGCAAATTTGTTCACTTTTTTTGCAGTTAGTTCTTCCTCAAGAACTTTGTCTTTTTCTTCTTCATGCTGTCCACAGACACTACAAGGGGTCTTTCTCATTTTACAAATGTTTTTCCTTAAATTTAAGATATTGAACACATCAGGATTGTGCCAAGGATCTTATGACTGTACAGGTAGCTTTATAGTTCATAAAAAATTCTGTATGTACAGATGAAAATACACATAACACTTGGAAAATAATTAGAATGGTAAGTAATGCATAAATTGTAAGCTGTATTTCATGCACAGTAGTGATTCACAAGTCAACATCTGTGACAATCACCACATGTAAACAAAGGTATGCTAGTTGATTACATGCTGTAATTCCAGATGTCATATGTTAATACAGGCAATGCTTGAATCTCAAAAATGAATTTCAAACCTGCTGCCTTTTCTATGTACAACAAACATACATATCTGAGAACTGACTGGCTTTGAGCTCATATTCAGGAGCAGAGGAAGCCAACCAGACCTTTGCCTTGTCATAAGCTGCAGACAAGTAATGCTGATGTGATACCAAACTACCCTTGCTTCAGGTCAGAGGTTACTGGCATAAGGCAAACTTCACTGATGGCTCTGGGCAGTCTGTTTGAGAATTCACTTCTCTCGATCCTTTGATTTGAGAGTTTTCCAAGTCAAGCAACACATTTTTACAAGGGCCTTCACTTCTATTTTCAATGATGCTGACCTCTTACGATGTTGGCACTGTGTCTTTACACAAGCAAGTAAGTAAGTAACTATTGTTTTTGCAAGGCACTTCCACTGGTTATAATGGTTTACATGATTTTAAAATAAAAAAATAATAGGAAAATCAAGATTAGACTTGGCTGAATCACACAAGTGTGCATTTTTATTACAATGTGTACTGACAGGATATTCCAGAAAATTATTCAGAATCTGTTACATATTTTTCTGAACTTCTTTTTCTGTCCCAAAAATAGTGTATGTCAATTCACATTTCTGTTTGGATTTGATATTCACTGATCAATTTTATCTCATTTTGCTTTCAATCTCTCACACTATCTTCTCTAGCAATGAGACTATCATCTTTGTATCTTTCCACCTTCTCAGGTATTGTATTTCTTTCACGTTCTTTGAGAATCAAAAAAGGCCATCATAATGATTTTTTTTCAACAATCCTGTAAGAAAGATTTACCATAAGAAGGATTTCTTACACCCAGTATACATTTCCATACATTCAGGCATACTCAGATTTGAAAGAGTATCTGAAACATCAATAATTAAGGTTTTAGTACAGGGAAAAGTTCTTAAGTTGTTTCTTGCTCTTCAGTATTTCCATTGTCTAGTGAAACCAAACAGATTCTTTACCAGGAAAAGATGAAATTTTAAGATAGATTCAAATGGGAGGATTTAAATATTTTAAAGCTCAAGGATTACCATGAATTTTTTTTCATTGTTGAAAGAAAAGGCCATCTAAACTGAGCATGCTGAAAAATCCCAACCAATAACAGGAGTGGCAGAAATCTCAAAAGGGGGAGAGAGTTTAAATAACACACAGGAAACTTTACATATTTGAGTGGAAAGGCCTCCTAATTTGTAAAAGAACTAGTACAGCATATTCTGTATCATACACACAATCCCTAAGGAACAGCTACTTGGGAAGTAGTGCTCTGAAAAAACTTTAAATATGTACCAGCCTACAGAAACTGCATGTTACCCATGTAATAAAAATGTTGGTCTTCTCTTAAAATCTCTTATCCTCCAGGCTCCAGTAACTTTTGCTGGTTTAAAATGATATGTACCACAGATTATCAAAAATGACCATCAGTCTCATACCACTGGCATGTTGTCTTTCACTTTGACCTCACTGATTCTTTGTATTTTCCAGTTTCATTTTATTTACCTCTAGTCTCCAGCTTTATATGTGGAGCATGAGCTCTGAAGGATAAGGGCCATGGGGACCTTTTTGTTCTGTCTTTAAACAATGCCTAATGTAAGTGGATTCCCCAGTTTGCTGCTAGAGATTTTACAGTCGCTCATGGTACTGCGATAAATAAGTGCAGTAACACGGCAGATTAAGTCTGCTCTTGTGCAGCCCAGTGTGAATGGGGACAACAGTATCATGACAACAGCATTACCCCAACTAGGGAAGGCATGCCTTACACACAGAGTAACAAATGCAAAAAACTTTTTCAATAAACGAAGATAAATGCTTTCAAATATTGCAAGTTTGTCGATTTTGGTATTATACTGTGCCAAACACACCAGGCTGTGGCCCCAGAACCCAGCTGCCTAGGGAGGACACTGTATGGGAAACAGAAACTTTGTCAGCAGTAGTGTTTTTAGAAGCAATAAAGCACAAAGTGTACTGTCAGACATGGTAAGAGACGGGACAAAGTTTGGTGGTGGAATCAGACCCAGTCTTTAGGAGTCCTACAGTGCAGATGGAACGTGCATGATGATGGGATCTTCTGGCCTTAGGTCATGGTCTGCACTACAGAACTCTGAGTTCTTGCAGTGGCACAACCTATTGCTACAAAAGGTTTTTTTAATTTCTCCCAAATTATTTTAAAATCACAGTAATTAAAGAAAAAAAAGGAGACATACAAGAGCTATCTACAGTATCTTATGAATTAATGAAGCCTGCTTTCCAAAGGATTTATGTTGTTGCTGATTGAGTTTTTAATTGCATTACATTAAGACTTTAGAACAAAACCTCTAATATTTTTTATATAAAAAGAACCAACATAGGCAGGAAAAGCCACCAAGGAATAAAGAAGTCAATCAGAAAAGAAACGCTCACTGAGGATGAGGTACTCTGACATCTAATACAGCATTCACTCTAACAATTAAAGCATTCATAGTTCCTCTTTTTTACCTGGATATTTGGACATCTAATGAAAACTGGTATATAGCATTTTGCTAATTGTGTCAACTACTGGTGTTTCTGCCTTTTACTCAAAAGAGTTTTTTCATGAAATTTGTTGGAACTTAAAATACCTGAGACTTACGTGAAATTAGTTGAAAATCTAAAAAATAACTATGTTTATGTTTTACCCCTGTGGAGGAGGGAAAAACTAGGTGAAAATGTGCAAGCAAACAGAGTGATGAGGAATACTGTAAATCCAAACACATAAAAGTTAGACAAAACTAGTACTGAGGTTAGATGCTTACCTTAATTTCATTCTTCATGTCTCTATGTGATGATGGCAGAATGGTAATTAAGCATGAGATCCCAGCAAACCCCTGTCACATTGAATGTGTGGAATAGATTGCTTGCCACTGAATGAGAATCAATTTAACATTTCTTACTAACCTCAAAATGTACTGTTATTTTTGCACACAATATGCTTTTATGCTTACAACCCAAGGACATGGTGACACAGCTACCGTATTTTTGTTATTTAAAAACTGTGTTTTGATGTTATGTCTATATATACATCATGAGCTAGACTGAGTTGTATTATCATCCCAGTTTTACATGTGGGGACCTGAGATGCAGATTAAAGCCAGAGATGGACAGAGGGTTGAAACCATCAAAGTGTCAAAATGCCTGGTAACAGAAGTTTTCACCAAACCTTATGAGAGCACCCTGACTTCACCTATGCATCCTAAATATAGCAGGTTGATACACTGGAACACAGAGGGGGCCTGTAAAAAGTCCAGATTCCTTGCTCAGCATCACACAGGAAGCCTCTGGCAGAGGCATGCAGCAATTCAGTTCTCTGGCAGAGCACTCAGCTGTCTTAGCATGACGCTATGCTTTCTTCTACAGTCTCCAATTCATCCACTACATATTTTCCAGCTTCCGCAATAAAAGAAGCAGATGTACTACAGACAACAATCTCACTGAAGTCCCAATGTGTCCCTAGTACACAACTCTTCCTGTTCAGATGAGAGAATGAAAAGCATCATGCAACAGATATTTAAAACGTATCGTGCAATGTACACAAAATGCGGCAACTAATAATTCAGAACTTTCCTCATGCATTGATCTTAATAAGCACTTGGAATCCTAATGTTTTTGTCCATACATTTGTTTTAAAGATTTGTAAGATTATAAATTTAAAAAATCCGTAACTACCATCAATGGCTCTCATACAAACATGCAACATCCTCTTTCTCCTTCTTGAGACTAAGCTAACACAAAATCTCTGGATTCTGGAGGAATATGCTCTAGTGAACATAAATGCACTTGCCCTGATCTCCCTGCTGCTTTCCAGATGTTTCTAGCTCATGTTTTTCCTCTATTTCTTTGACCAGCTCCTGATTCATATCTCCCAACATTTTCTGCCCTTTCCTTCTTAGCCTTCAAACTGTTGCCTCTTTCTTTCTCCCCTTCACTTTGATTTTATCCTCCTCCCATTTCTGGCAACCTGGTGGTTTTCAGCAACCACCTTCTACTTTTCTCCCAGCATCCCTTGACCTCCACTTTGAACCTCTCTGATCATTCCTCCCCATCCCTAATAATTGCCTTCCTTTTGGCCTGCCAGGATCCAGAATGCTGGATGGAGGACTGCAAAGTGCCCAGGAAATAATTTCTTTGCTGGCTTTCTCCAACTGAGCAAATGGTTGGTTACTTTCCAGTTAACCAGCCATTAACAGCTGAGAGTCCCTAAAGGCTCGTGCCACATGTTCCATCTTTCAAGACAATTTAGATGAAGAACTGTTAAGGGATACGTAATACCCACTACAGACTGAGTACTGCCAATCTCTGATAAGTATTCTCTGAATATATGCAAGCAGATTCTTCAAAGTTTGTAATTCAGCCACATGTGGATGAATTTATACATGGAGAGCAATTATACCAGCATTACCTTGACTTAAGACCTCATGTCATTTCAAAGTCATGACAGCTACTCAATGAAATTATTTTATTATGGTTAACGTGGACAAAACAACATAATTTAATTCTTGAAAACTGATGAACTGCTTGAACAAATATCATTCAGAAGGTTAAACTGAAACATGCGTCTTCCATGGAGAAATTAATCTCAAAGGTCTGGACAAATGGTAAAGAAATTGAAAATAGATATCTAATGAAGAGTGTCAAACAGTCACAGCTATAGACTGTACTATCACCTACAACTAGGAAAACTATTTGAAGTAAATACGTTATTGGTAGTATCAATTATTGCATAGAAAAAAAAATAGCAGAAATTTACCATATTTTTCTTACCCATGCCAAAGAAAACACTTTACTTTCACGTAATTTACAATTTAGTAAGTTACATTTTAGCAAGTTACAATTCAGGAATGTGATACTGAAAACCATTGTCTTGAAGCAAGCCACCAACAGTGCTTCAGCTTCTCTAAAGCTCATTTGAAAGCATTACAAAGTGTTGAATCTCCTAAAAGGAGTAACTGCAGCTGAAAGCTATTAGTGTGCAATGCGACAGCAGCCTGCTTAGGAGATGAATGAGACTATCCTATTGATAAGGTCACAATCGATCTGAGGCAGACTTTTCTAAATTAGTAAAATGTTGCAGCACTTTACAAAGTGTCACCAACAACCTTCTCCATGAAAAATGCTCCAACTTGACAGAAAACTATAATTTATTATTTTAAACAAAAAATTTGCCTCATAGTGATAGAGGATCATCTTGTGGCTTTTGTTGAAAGTGAGCTTAATTTTCTGAAGATAATATTCAGATCTGTACTCTTATGCTTCCTCTAGACCGGCTCTTACAAAAATACTCTTCCAGAGTCACATGAACAGCTTGAAAATTCAAGGGTAGCGGTGAGGGTGGTGAGATTCCAACTGGAACAGGTTGCCCAGAGAAGCTGTGGATGTCCCACCCCCAGCAGTGTTCAAGGTCAGGCTGGATGGGGCTCTGAACAACCTAATCTAGTGGAAGGTGTCCCTGCCTATGGTGGGAGGGAGGATAGAACTAGGTGGTCTTTAAGGTCCCTTCCAACCCAAACCATTCAATTCTGTGATACATTCAGATTCCAAAAACACTGAAAATAGTTATATCTTTCTTTAGAATAAAAAACTGTTTAGGAACGCTAAGAATGGCCTGGCCTTCCAATCGCTTCCAGTCCTTTAGCACATAGGATGAGAAGGTGAAAACTGAAAAGGACCGTGACCTCATGGAACTAAAACAAGAAAGTAGATGCTCATCCTCAGGGCCTTTCAAACAAAGGCTGTTCCTACGAGTTGCAAAGCACCCTTATCCTCCATTGTATGTCTCTATGCTTAGACCCTGGCAGGATCTGAAATGTTGAGAGGAATATGGTAATGATGTTCACATAGACACTGTGAAAAACCGGATCATTTGAGAAAGAGAGAAGCATAAAGGAGTGTAACACTTCAGTCTTTTAATGCAAATCGAGCTAACTTTTTTTCGTAGACTTTAGAAAGAATTTTTCCCAAACACTATAGCTCCTGTTAAGCTGGTGCTTTTCAAGTTTCCTTTAAAAATATGTTTTTGAACACCAAAGAAGGATGAAAATGCCAAGGACCAAGGTCATACAAGGACACAGTTTCTGACTGAACCCAGGCACTAACAGTGAATAAACTCCTTCACATTAGCAGACATAAAAGCTGTGGTGGAAAGCATGTATTCTGGAGTAACAAAACACTAACTATTTGTATGTGAAAGAGCAGAACAAGCATTAAAAATAAAATGTATGTCTACTGTCCCAGCTGTATTTGAGATTACCTCTTATTAATGCTAAGACTTTTCAATTCCGTTTCAAAGTTATTTAACGATTAATCTTAACTCATTAAATTACAGGTTCTGAACTGTTGCCAGACTCAACTAAGAAAAGGCCATGAGCTGAGCCAATATAAGATTTGTTTATTAAAAAAGGAATAATTCAACAGAAAAAAAAAAAAGGCAGAAAGTACAATTCTTTTTCTTGAAAGCTTACAGTGAAATGACTGTTTTCATGACACTTGATTTTTGGATAAGTAACAGTTCTAATATGTAAAAAGGATAAACATATCCATACAGCGTGCGGCAGGGGTACACTTTATACTGTCAAATTTAGATATGCGTATATCTGGAGCATTTTTTATCTAGAAGGTAAAAGAACAGTAAAAAGCACAGAATGTACTGCTACAGCTAGTAATGAACAACGTAGTAAAACCAAGACTGTAACACTAAAACAGCTTCCTGTTAATGCAGGGTAACAGCAACTGTAGGCTGATAAAATAAAATAAAAAAGCAATGAAATGGTAAATTTAGTAACAGCACCATTTACACAGCTACAGTGCATACTCTAAATACTTTGTTAAATACTTCCAAAAGAGTAAGCAGTGACATTATTTACTTTTCATTATAAATATAAAATATCTAATTAACACAAAACTAAAAATTCTTGAATAAACAATTGGACTATGTTAACAATACAGTATAGCATTTACTTCCTCATGTCACAACTGTTTAGAAAATGCTATAACCTTATTGGTAAAAGGTTAGGGTTAGTCTTCCTCTATGGACCTGTTATTTCCTTTTTATATCACTTTAAAGCATGTGATCCTAGTTATACTTAGATGCGAGACTTATTGGCCTATTGGTCTGGTCTGGTAAGTGAATTACATATTTAAGGACCTGAAATTCTCACATTTAATTAGCATAGCAGCTTTTTGTTTGAGAGCAATACAAATGAACTACAACTAAAGAACCCTTCACACATAAGTATATATTTTGCATGTAAGTCCTACGCAATTCATTGCAGTGATATCTCTGCTGGGTGTCTTCTCACAGTCAAGAAGCAATGAAGCAAGGTCTTACAAGGTAAAGCTAACAGTTTCTAAAAACAATAAATGTTTCTCAAATTCAAACTCAATTCAAAAACTTCATTAAAAAATGGTTTCAAGGGAACCATATGTTCCCTAAAGTCAAGCATATATTCAAATTACCAATCAAAAGTATTTTCTATTGCAATGCTCTGAAAGAAAAAAAACCCCATACCTTGAAATCGGCATGGCAGACCTGCTGCTTAAGTTGCCTCTTAAATTACGGGAACCTCGGGTGAAAGACCTTAATCACAATAAAATGTCAAGTGTATAGGATGAGGACATGTCAAAGATATTTGCTCAACTGAGTCCTTAAATTTCAAACAACTACCAGAGTGATAGTAAACACTACAGTTTAGCAAGTAACCAATAGCAATAGTAAATCTCATAGTTTGAAGGAAAAACTCTCCATCTACATGATAGTGTATCAGTGCATGTTTAATATAAATTGCGTGTTTACTGTAAAATACAAAAACTTATGAGGGAAGTAGGACATCTTCCACCAAACTGAAATATTTTCCTCTATTCTACAAGTCACAGAACCATGATGATTTCTGTTCACACTTCTGACTCCACGAATTCCCAGTTTTTCAGTACAGAGTCTCAAAATGCAGATGTTGCAAGAACCTACTTGGTTTGCACCCAAGTTCCTTCCTGCACCTCATTTCAAAGCTCCAGACTACTGGCCACCCCACCCTACCTTCCCATAATTACTCCACTGCACACACAAATGGTCCAAGTCTCTGTGATTAATTAACTGACAAGAGAAACTCATCCTAAGGAAGTATAAAACCCAGCGGACTCATCCAGGGGCTCCGGATGGAATGGAGGAAGACAATCCAAAACCCTGCTTCCTCAAGATCTCACTACAATTTTGATTGGATGAGGGCAAGTTGTCTAAGCATCTGGAGGAGGAAGACGTAAGACTCTTGACAACACAGAAGAAATCTTGTTAGGAAGAGACAGCCTCTGGATTTTGCCTTGAGGAATTATGGTTTATGAGCATTTGACATAGTTCAACTACTGACAAATCATAGCTTTTTTTGAAACTGCATGGGTTTTATCAACTGTCACCACTGCCTTGATTTTCTGTGCTTTTATAAATGTGTAGGACGTTAATTAAAAGTCATAAATAAGGCTAGTGAAAAAATTATTGCAGTAATTTTCACAAATATGAAAACCACAAATTAAATTATTAAAAAAGTTAGGAAAAGACTGCAAATTTTCCGTAAAAAAATATTAAAAGGAAATCATTCTTTCTAATTAACAGAAATGCAGAGCACAGATAAAGCCTCTGAAGACGAGACTTTCCTCAGGCACCAAAAGCTCTCTTTAAATACTGTGTACCGATGAATAAAGTAACAAGAAAGAGGGTTAGCTGTAGCTTTTCTATTTTCTGTTTTCTTCCACTGATACGAAGAAGACATCTAAGTAATTGTTTACCACATGGTGTGTGGGTGCTTTTCTCCTTATTTATTCATCCCTGCAAGCCTAGTAACATGACCTGAAAGACCTCAATTTACATAAAAATAAGGCACTACTGTTTTTACACAGGTACCGCCATTTGCAACTGTGCAGACAAGAGTTTTAAAACTCATAATCTCTTCTTAGGTGGATTTGGTCAGGGATGACTGGCTAATTGGGGGAAACACATGAAAGCACCTCAAAATCCAATTAGCACTTCAGTGCAATTAAACAGCTTTGCTATTCTGTAGAGACACAGCTTTGATCTTGCACTGAAAAGTGTCCTTCCTTAAAGCTGGTGTTTTGATTTTTTGCTTAGTAATTAGTGCTAATTGTAAAGCCATTCCTGACACGCTATAAACAGAGTATTTTGCTCCATTTGACACAACGACCTCAAATCAGTGTACTGTTTTGTCTCTATTGTACTGGTTTATTATTGGCCTAGCTACTTTGCTCATTATTAAATGCACAATATGTAAAACATGTTAGTCGGATGAAACAAATTACTAGGTTTAAGAGGTTTTATGGATAACTTCACCAATATTATTAAAACTTTGATTCCACTGAAATAGAGGAGACATAATAAAATAATATTAAATTACAATTACACTGGAGTGCTCTTTCAAATTTCTTTTTTATTCTAGACTGGAAAAAGATGAAATTTGACCTATGTCTTGTTTTTTTTTTGTCTGCTATAAGATGCACATAGAATAATGAACTGAACAAATCACTCTTATTCCCATTGACCACTTTCCTCTCTAAGATGCATTTATTATGCCTTGTGAGTTTACTGACTGAGTTAGTGGCCTCTGAAACCAAAGAGCTATTTGTAACATAAATTTTGATCTCAAATTTAATCTCATTAACACAAGCACATGACAATTTTATGTGCTAACATTGTATTTCATGTGCAAAATATCTCAGTTCTATTTCTTGTTTCATTTTAAGGAATCTCTCAAGATGATACATTCAGATGCAGAACTTTTAAAAAAATCACTTTTTTCTAGTTTCAGCTATTGCAAAATAACATTTTGATGAAATATAAGATACTTAGGAGATTCACAATTTAATTATACTGTAGCTACAATGTGTATATTGCAAAATTCCTAAGAGATAAATGTTTCTGTTTAGAGGTGAGACAAACGTTACAGCCATCCTAAAGCATTTGTGAACATGTCAGTGATTTTGGTTGGGTTTTTGTTTGCATACAGCTGTCAGAAAAGCAACTGGTGGTTTCTATTGTCCCTTCTTTTCCTTGTCCCTCTTAATTCCATAGTTCACAATACAGAAAGCACAACTTCAAAGTCCACCTGAGTCAGAATTCAAAACAAACTTCTAACAGTCTCACATAGTAACTTGACCACTACCCACCAGACAATATTCAGCATAATATCTTTCTCAATTCTCCCTAGTTGGATCTGATTTGTATAAAATGCTTAGACACTAAGAATGTGTTTAGTTAGCTGTGAAAAACAGTAACTGATCTTCAGAATGGAGTGAGAAATCCAGCCTTGGAGAGATACAAAGCAGAAGCTTCTCTTTTTCCAGTTCTCATACAAATATGTAAGAGGAACTGATGTACAACAGCAACACAGCATCAAATAAACACTGTATTTGTTTTCTCTCACCTTATTAAATAAAATATATTATTTTTGTCTTTTCTGTTTCAGGATTTGAAAAAATACCAATTAATTCATAATTACACTCACAGTCAGAGCATGTATTAAAAGTCAGGAGGACTGTGAGCCCCAACAGCAATTTCACTATTCTTCTCAGTTCCACACTTTACTACAGTCCTTTGGCCTGACATTCCTAATGTGGCCGAGACAAATTTCACCCTGCTGTGGTTTTATCTCCTTGCTATTCGACTGTGATTTCAGTCTTGCAAATCCAAACTCACATCAACAATTAAAAGAGCTGAGCTGAGCCCGGAATGGCTGAGTCCAGCTTGTTGCTTTGAAACAACACTAAGCTTCACTCAGCCGTGTGCAGCTGGAACTGAGTCAGAGGTGGATGCATCTCAAAGCAAGCCAGGTAATTTTAATACTATTCCACTAATTCGAAACAGACCAAAAAAGTTACTGTTTTAGTAACATAGTTAAAAACACAAACCTTGGGCAACAGGATTGAAATTTTAATGATCTGTTTTCAGGGTTGAAAAATTATGAAATCTGCTAGATTATGAGAAAAATATTTATGTTAGCTCAGAAGCATTTTTTCCATCTACAAGCTTTGAACAAGTGACTAAACAGTCAGTTAAACATTTATACTTAAAAGACAAAGCATTTTATACTGAGGGTACTCACAAAAAATTCAGATCACATTAAGGCCTAATCCTGACTTTCTGACGTCAATGGGACTCTTGCCATTGGCCTCGATGGGAAAAGAAGACGGCCATTAAAATATAATTTTACTTTTAGTCAGTCTTAATTATACACTGATGGAATGATTAATTCAATTGTTTAATTCATAACATTTTAACATTTATAAACATGATTAAAACAGCTTTGAAATAATAATTAAATTTCAGGGGCATATGTTAAAATAACATTTACCTATTAACTCTAGTAACAAGCATTAGAAATAAACCTAAATGGCACACACTCAGTTTGGAAGCAGAAGGTGCGTCACTGCTAATGACACTGGTATCACCATATTTTACAAAATCAGATGCTTTGCTAGAATACTGATCAGGCTGCCAGATACTCCACTGGTTGAGTAGCAGTGCACTCTATCCCATTAGACGGTTTCCACTGCCCCCCATCTTCCCCTGTCTTTTTAGCATCTTGTAACAAACTTATAAATGGTAGATATTGAGACTATGGCCAAATTCTAGCCTTAGAAATTCCTTGAGAAAATAAATAAAAGCCGGAAGCTCTCACTATTTACAGTGTTACTACCCAGTCCAGGTGCCCACAACAAAGAAATGTTTGACCTGTCTTATTTAGAACAGCAGGGACCAGTCCATCACTGTGTGGGTGTAAACCAAACTGTGTATTCTACACCCTCTGTGTCATTTCCTAGAAACCGTTAACACTAGACCCTTTGCAGCAGCTGCCCAGAGCACACCTGACCCCTCAGGCTCAGCTGGGTGTTAAGAGGCCTGTGAGATAGGAGGATGTTCCTGTCCTCACACCAATGACTCAGGTGTGATAACTGCCCTCCGGGGAGTCAGTAACACCTCCACACCCACCCTGAGGGCCATCAAGGATTCCAAAAATATCCCATGACTCACCATCACCCATTGTGGAACTCCTTGCCCTGGGGGAGGTATTGGGCATTCCTGCCTGAACCTGAGGGAATATAACCTTGGGGGCTTGGGACTTCTGGTACCACTTATGGGATCCCGAGGAGGACCAGAATCTCAACCGGATGGTAACCACTGCTGTTGACCGGACTGTGACCATCACTTGCACCAACAGGGTTTTTTTCCCCTTCCTTTTACTCTTGGACTCAGTGGGGAAGGGGCCACATGGGGCTCAGCACGGAGGTCAACGAACACCATTCTGTTCATGCCCCAGGGTGCCGGGTTATACATCTGGGTTCTTGTGGGTTAGAACCAACTGTTCATCTAAATAATTGTATTTATTGTATCATTTTTATTAAATTATAATTCTGACTTATAATCTCTTTTGAGTCGGGTTCATTTCTCCTGACGGTTTACCTTTAAAACCAGCACAAGACCATCAAGCACTTTGCAAAACATCTCTCTGAAATACTCATCTCAAAATTAGTTAGCTCCACTGACACCCTGAGTTGCAAGGTTGGTAACCAGACATAAATGATACTTTTGCATTCTAATGACACCAGGAATTAGTCTTCAGAACTCTGCGATCCCCTTGCTGACTGTATAAAAAATGCATTCAAAACAGATAATGACATGTAAGAAAGAAAAAAAAAGAATCCTCCAGTATTATCTAAATGAAAGAAAGCACATGATGATTAAGCCTATCAAATGTGTTTTTTCTCAAGAACCTTCTTGATAGATAGACAGATCTCTCAATAGATATACAGCGCATAATCCTGGTATGAATGGATGCACTATGCAATTGGCATTTATTCTGGAGTCTACCAAAATCTGACACATCAAGGACTTTTCCCGGCTCAGTAGCACTGAAAGGTGGTCTAAGGAGACCAATCAAGACTCAAATAGATCTTAGTAGACAACACAGGAAGAGTCACAGGAAGAGTCAAAAGACCAATGGTATTCAGCAAAAACTACGACAAGGTACTGAAGGGCACAGGAAGATGAGGTCCCTGCTGGCACCTACTGAGGGTTGCCCTAAAGAAGGGGTTACATAAGCTAAATGCCAATGTTGTCACAGAGCTGATAGGTTCTAACTAATGATTAGAAATAACTGACCACATACTGTGAAATGCTTCATGCTGTAATACCTACATACTGCAAAAAAAGCCACGAACTGCCCAGAAATTATCATCGTATAGAATTGATATTTAATAAATGAGTAATATGTGACTGCCAAGAACCAAACATGAGCCATGTGGGTTATATAAACAGCCTCTTCCTGTATTGCATCAGGACCTTCTAAAATGTTGTAACACTGCACTTTAAATCTCAAAAGTCAGATCTATTTTAAATTTCAAAAGTCAGTCTTTCTGGATTGCCAAGTAGGATCCACACTGCAGTGTACCAATTTTTACATATCCCAAAACTGATGATCAGGCAAGCTATAGCCTCAGAAGAAATCCAGAAGGTGGATTAAAGATGAGGCATTTATCTGTGGAAACAACCTTTGGTTTCTTTATTAAAAGTCTGGCTGGAAGTCAGTCACCTATCCTACCCATACAGACAATCAGTTTAGGAAGCCCACTCTAATATGCAACATCCACTTCCTAAACACTGAATGGTGTTTCTTCACAAATAGTTTAAGGTAAAATACAGAAGGTTGTTTATCATATATTTACCTAAAAACCGTAAGAAAAATTAGGGGGGAAAAAAGGTAGTTTTTGGTATTTAAATATAGCTGGGGGGAAAGAAAGAAAAAAAAGTCCTCAAAAACCATCAGAGTACGTACTTCTACCAGAAAGAAAAGGTACCGTATCATAAGCATCTATGACTGTGTTGTAATGTCCTGGCAGGTACAGCACTACCTCACAGTTATAGCCCAGACATGTTTCAAGAGCACACAAACACACTTCTATTTTGTATCTAACAACTTCCTCATGAAAAAACCCCCTTCCATATATAAAAACAAATGCAGTGTACCATGGACCACTCTTGAATAGCTAAGGAATGTTCTGCACCACCTTATTAACATTTGCAATAGGAAAATATGATGGAAACATGAGGGAATAAAGAAACGCTCCACTTTCCTCATATTCCATATTCCTTCCCGTACTTACTCAGAAGCAATGGAAAATATTTTAGAAAGTAAATAAGAGTTTAAGATCTGTTTTGCCATGTTTTAAGTCCTGCTATTTGGTATTCATTCATCTTTTAGTACCTGTGGCAGTAGGTAGGCAGTGAACTGTGAACGCTGCCCTAGTTAGAGATTAAAGAATTTCAGTGTGTTTGGACTGTTAGTATGATTCATGTTTTGATAAGCATTTTTATTTTCCTGTGCATTCCATACATTTACAGTAGTGCTATTTAACCAAGAGTGGTAGAAATGAAATGTTGCTTTTGCACTTTTAAATTGTGTTCCTGACTTCTAGGCAAATGGTGCCTAATACAAATCACAGGTATAAAAATTTATAAAATATGACACTTGCCATGTTCCCACTTAAAAACATAAAAAAATTTGCTATGTTTTTGCTAAGTCATATACTTGTTTACATGTATTTCTAGTGATAGAGGATACAACATTGTTTAACTAGTTATACATATGGGTTTGTCCCACATCTTTACCTCTCTCATAGTGTTTTTAAATACTCATCTGTCTAGCAAGCTGCAAACAGCCGAATCTCTACCTAGGAGAAAGAAAAACCTTGTTTTCATCAAGGGTTGGACATCATTTTTGAACATCTCTAGATGCCAACACATTGAGACTTCCTAATGCCAGAACTACATGGTAGTACCTCATCCTCAGAACTTTCATTCCATGTCCCTGTAAAAGTAGGATGGTAACAACTTCATGCTGCTCTGTCTCTGCCAACATCCTGGAGCTTTCAAAGCAGGAGTCAGTAGTCCTTTGTCAAAGAGCTGCTCTGGCTTAAAAGCAGCTGTTTCCTACCCAACAGCCCCAGTGAGAACTAGTGCCCGACCCACAGCACGTGTCTCAGTGAGGTTCTCCTTTTCTTAAGAACCCAGCACTCTTGCAGTCTGTCGAACTTTATGCACCAGCTACTCTAACCTCATAAATACTTACAGAATCAGAGAATCACAGAGTATCTCAGGTTGGAAGGGACCCACACAGATTATTGAGTTCAGATCCCTGCTCCTCACTAAAACTAAACCATATGACTGTGTCGTCCAGACGCTCCTTGAACTCTGGCAGGGTTGGTGCTGTGGGCAGCCTGTTTCAGTGACTGACCACCTTCTCAGTGGAGAACCTTTTTCTAATGTCCAGTCAGAACTTCTGACACAGCTTCATTCTCTTTCCTTGTGTCCTACTGGTGGTCACCAAAGAGAGGAAATGAGCGCCTCCCCAGACACTGCCCCCTCTGAGGAAGCTGTAGACTGTGATAAGATCACCCTCACCCTTCTTCTCCAAGCTGAAGAAACCCAGTGACCTCAGCTGCTCCTCTTAAGTCTGGCTCTTGAGACCTCTGACCATCTTAGTCACCCTTCTCTGGACACACTCTAATAGCTTGATGTTCTTCTTTGCATCCAAAACTGCTCCCAATACTTGAGGTGGCACCCCATTAGAGACTTCATGAGACGATACACACATACACACAGACACAAATGCATATAGAAATGTATATATACACCCACACATGATCAATAAGAATGATCCCTAAGAAAAATCATTCAAGGAGATGATTGTCATGCCTGGAAGGAGTGCCTGATCATGCATTCCCATCCCATGTCTGTCATAGGAATCACAAACAGCTGGCAAAGAATGTCCAACTGATTCAGAAGCATATTCAGTGACTACCCACTAAGCCCATTTCCTCTTCTTTAAATGGCTCCTGCTTGACCCACCCTTAGGCATGGCTAAGAAAACCTTACTGCTTGACTTTTGGAATTTCTTTCTGCTTCAGTCAGCTGGATCTGGATCTGGATTGCCTGAGCACAAGCTGTGAACTCTTTGTTACAACACTCGGCCTCACATCCTTCTATTCCCAAGATGATTATCCAGTCTTATGGTCCTCCTCCTCATGGTTTTGATCCTTTTTCAGTTCATCTTTGTCTTAGTTTTGACCTTCCTTTTTGTCACTCATGCGTTTTCCTTTTTTTTTTTCCCAGTTCATATTCCTTGAACTGTTTCCTGTTTTCTTTCCCTTCAGTATAGTTTTGTCTGCTCAGCTTTAGAAATGGATTTTTCTTTGTCAGCAAAAGGGTTATTGCCAGTAAAGAATAGACAAATGCTCTACTTTCAATTACAATGCCCAGCCCTAGCCCAAAACATCAGTGGGGAGAGAAGGCAAGGCAGAGTGAGTTCTGCAGTGAAGCACTATCTGTAATTTGTTCTTTGTTCTGTGGCCATGGTAGGTCTGGTCAGCTCAGGGAGCAGTGGGGACGTAAGCCTCAGACTAATAAGGCTTCAGATTTTTCACCCCTGCAAATTCTACAAACTGGTATGAGCTATAATGCTCCAGAGATTTATAACTTAGATTAACTGAGTGGATTTTCCAGAGGGAGGCAGTACTGGTACTGTGTACTAAGACCACATTCTTTAAAGTCATGTTTCTCAAGTCTGTGGGTGCCACAGTTTTTCAGGCAAAAAAGTCTATACAACATTTAACATGGGGAAAACAATACTCTTCTTCTTGTACTGTTCTGCAGAATAAGTAACCATTTTGATTGACAAAAAAGGATTAGTCTGCGATGAATACTAAACATGGCAAAATTTCAATTATAAAGCTACTGCTTCATAAAATATTATATGAAGCCATTGTTTTATGAATGCTAAGATACTGTAGTAACAGATGATACTACCACTTCTACCTACAAAGAAACTTTCATCTGATTTTTCTGAGTGTAAAATTTAATAAACATTATAATGACTATCCATCTTTTCTTTTGGTTTTATTTTATTTTAATTCTATTGTTTTGTATAGGGTAAAGTGTAAACACTGACCTTGCAGTACCTCATAACAGCTTCCTAGTTTGTAGGTTTTTGCTATAAGTAACAAAAACTGTAACAAAATAATGACAAAGGTCTGCTGTATCCAAACTACAGATAACAAAGGAACGTATTACCTGAAGCTTCTCTTTCAGGTTCAAAATAGTGTTAATAAAACTTCATGACATGATACTAGGCTCATTTATTTTCCTAGGACACATGCTAGAAGGAATATTACAGGACTACGCTTTTCAGCTGCCAAGTTTTCTTTTTAAAACAAAAGAAGCTTAACTGCTTAACTGAGCAGTCCCTTAAATTTTTTGTGAAGAATGTAAATAAATGTAACACAATGCAACACTTTCATCTTTTGACGGCTGGCTACAGACCACATATACAATACAAACAAGTTTTCCTTCATACTCATTCTTTCTATTTGGTAAGTAATTCTCAACCTCTTTGGTTTAAGCTTATGTAAAACACTGACAATTATGAAAACAAGAAAGCAATGACGTTTTGAATGCACAAATGTGTGTGGATTTCCTTTAATACACAACTGCAGAGTCATTGCTCAGCCATGCTGTGGTCTGACAATGCTCTGCAGCATGTTTGTCAAGCTGCACTTGCAAGCAAAAGAGATAAATTTATCTGAACTTTCAATTTTAAGTTGTTTTTAAGACAGAGAATCTATCATTAGAATTCATACCCCTTTTTCAAATATTACATATTTCTGTGTTTTGTTTGGATTATGGCCTGCTTAAAGAAAGCAGAATATGATGACAACATTAATTTTATGTCATTCGATATCCACTATACAATACACAAAATACAATAATACAAAGATCTCACAGAAGTATCATTAATTAAACAGCAGTCTTGTTCTTTATGTTTTTGTAAATGTATGTTCGATTTCATAGCTCTAAAGCCCCTTCATTCACATTTAAGCTTCAGAAGCATTGCTATGAACATGTTCTGATGAAATGATACATTTAATAACAGAAATCCAAAGTTCAGAGAAATATTTACTATATGTATTTCCACAACAGAGGTCTTTTGAAATTACTAGGTTCCACCCACCTCAGTTTATTCAAGATTTCCAGCCAACTGATGGACTCTGCAGACATTTCTATAAGCTGATCTTAATTACCATATTTACTGATTATAATGTCATTCAGAAATAGACCACAATCCATCTTCCTATCATATTTAACAGACTTCTAGAAAACAGCCTAGATGTACAGAACAGGTGATGAATTATACTAACGCCCCGCACAGCCTTCCAGTTAAAGTTCTGTCATATTTTCATTATATAATATCTTCACTTTCTACCTGTATCATGCATAAACTATTAGATGTGTAATTTGTGAAGGTTAGCTTTTAAATAATAAGCACCTAAAACAACATGAGAAATAGTAACAAGCAGTATTAATGTGAGAAGGATGGATTTTAAAACTCCCCCAAAGAACTACTAGCTTCTGACCTAATCTGTCAGGCACACAGGACCACGTATTTTCCAAGAACTACCTCTATCTTGATGCTGACATTCTTTAGATTCACTAAACATCTTTCCATCTACCTTGCATAACAGTTTTCTCTGTTTTTAATGTAAGAAGATTGATGCATACAAATACAGGACTGAAGCTAAGCTGTACTGAAGTTCCACACCTAAAGGGGAATTCTACAAAAATCAAGTAATATCATCACATAAAAGTCCCATTATCGCTAAAGCATCTGCCATTTTTGACATTTTTGGATACAGATATCCCTTGAAATAGCTGGGGCTATACACACTTACCTCATGGTAAGCATATTCATGGGAAAGAAAATTGAGGTTTACAAAAAATCCCAGTAACTTGTAACATTAAATTTTAGTAAGAAAGAATCAAAAGGGAGACAAACTGAAATAATCCAAACAAAAGGACTACTGCTCTAGCTTACTATCATAGGCTTAGCCTTAGAACATGTAAGAATTTGTCTTGAATTCAGTCATTTACGTATCATGGGATTAAGTTACCTGAGGCTTCTCTATTTGAAACTCAAATCTTGGTTGATTAACACACAATAAAAAGGTCATGTTAACATTTGTGCCTCAGCTGGCCTAGTTAGCACACATCTCTGGCAAAACAGGTTATACATGCAACAGTTCCAATCATATGAAACTACTGCAGCTTTACAGACCAAGATGCTGGAAAAAAAGTACTAGGATGCTAACATATTAAAAAATTAAAGCAATATGTTCGACTTCAGTTTAGGTCCATACCCATTACAGACTGTTCTGTCACAGAAATAGTCCCAGACAAAGCAGATATGTGGTAAGCACTGGTAAAATAACCTTAAATAATCAGTGTGATATCTTGAAGATCATACAACTACTGTTAGATTTTTTGCAAGACAATAAATGACAGTATTTAAGACACAGAGGGTTTAAACCAGGACATGAAGAGTTGTAACTTCTCTTTCACCATATTGCCCTTCCTCCTTCATCCTAGAAAGATAATCAACCATGGAACTAGAACAAATTAACTTTATTATGGAACCAGAACAAATGAACATGAAGAATATTATAACTCACTGTGTCATTACAGCAGAGGTACAAACCAGTTCCTTCCCAAGCAGTTTTGCAAATGTCAGGTTTCTTGCTAATCACATGGACAATTTTAAATCAAAAGTGTCAAAAAGGAAATGACTAAAAAATAAACCACTGCACTTCAGTTTCACATGAAACTAGGTCTATCCATGTGAAACAGGTTTATCACAAATTCTTGCAACAGGATAAAGATGACTGATAAACTTCAGTGACCAAACTAATTGAAAAAAGATGTTTCAGTCTTGTGATCATATTTCTGTTTTTGAAAGATTGCTACACACCTCTGTAGGTGATGTGTAAGGGTGCTTAGGGATGATGAGCCATTTACTTTTGGCATCAGGTTGCAGTGGCACATTGCCAGCTGTTTCAAGAGAAAACTAAAAATCCAGTACATGAGGTACAGACGGTATAGCTATTCTTGTGCTATCTTGGAGAACAGTCTGACTCCTATGAAGTCATGTCATTCCTTGACAAGTTTGAGACTGTCCTAGCAAGCATTTGGTCATCACAGTTTGGTCTCCCTAGCTTTTTCCCTTTTTACATTACCAATAACATCCTAATAACATCTTTGTAAACAGCACTACTGTTATGTTTTTACTGATATACCATCAACTTTTTCAGGTTTATAGACAATCAACTGGTATGATACATTATATTTTGCTTCAAAAAACTTCTGCTAGCAAGGTTAAAGTGAAAAGTTACTTCTGCAGCTTTTAAGGTATTACTGAAAAACCTACATTGCATGCGCCCATGGCTCATATTTCCATAAAAGATGACCTGAACAAAACAAACTGCTACACACTGAGGGTAAGTAAGTATGGGCAGCCTGTATCATCACAGCTTATACCACTGACAGCAATGATATCATCATCATCATCATGGCTAGGCTTCGCAAACGAAGATCTGAGAAGGACTCTACCCACACTTGCTACAAGTACATTGGTTACAAAAGGCACAGCAGAAAGTCTCCTCAGGCGGTATTGGCAAGACTCGGTTCTTTCTGTGTTGTCTTTTCTCCTCAGAAATGATTCTCTGTGTGTTCTCAAAAGAAGCAGCAGCGTTATAGATGGTGTGTCTCTCATGTCTCCCGATTGGAGGCCAGAGTAGACCAATGACAATGATCAATATGGCCAAGGCTGAGATGTTGTTTCAGGGAGTCCTTGTATCTCCTCTTCGGGG
>VXAY01005790.1:109638-176639 GCA_013399855.1 Oxyruncus cristatus | reverse complement strand
TGTAAACACTAATCTTTGTACTTTTCTTCAGGTGTTTATTGCACCAAACTCTTTTATGGAGTCTCCCGGAAGCTCTATATGCCTTCGCTAGCCTGTTGTCTATCTCTTTGTCAATTTTACCATCTGAGGAGATGATGCTTCCCAAATAAGTAAACTGCTGCACTGACTTAAGCTCTGATTCACCAGTGATGATATGGGCATGATGAAAGACTTCCTGAGGTGCAGGCTGGCAGAAAACTTCTGTCTTCTTCAAGCTGACTTCCAGCCCAAAAAGCTCAGCAGCCTCTGCAAAGCAGGATGTTAAACGCTGCAGAGCTGCTTCTGTGTGGGCAACGAGGGCGGCATCATCAGCAAAAAGCAGCTCACGGGCAAGATGATTGAGAGTCTTGGTGTGGGCCTTCAGTCACCTCAGGTTGAACAGGCTTCCATCAGTACGATATCGGATGTAGATACCGTTTTCTTCATCGAGGTCTGCCGTGGCCCTTTGGAGCATCATGCTGAAGAAGATGGTGAATAAAGTTGGCACAAGAACGCAACCCTGTTTCACACCACTGGTTATTAGAAAGGGCTCAGAAAGTGCATCGCCATATCTGACTTGGCCACGCTGATCCTCATGAAGCAAAATCATCATTTTGAGGAACTTGTGTCAAATATATACATCAAAATGCAAAACTACTTGATGCAAAATCTACCAGAATCAAAACAGACAGGATGCTCCCTACAGAACCTCTAGATACGCTTTTAAAATAGCTGCTGGTGCCAAGCAGCTAATTTGTGTACAGCTAACTTGTGCACTGTACTTTTTTGCTGATAAGCTGCTTATTCAAGTATTTGCCTTGCTTTCTAGTTCTTTCAGCAGATTCACATATTCTTTCCCCACAGCAAGAAACCAAAATAAGGAATATTCATAAAAATGATTTTGATATTTCCCAGTATATCCTACAGGATAAAATAAAAAATAATCTCTCAAATAGAGGAATACAAGCAGCAACTTAAACAGACAATGTGAATAAGATGAAATGATGGGTGGGATGGGTTGGTTTTCTTGGTCAGACATGATACATAAAGGCAAAAAAAAGAATTGTAGCTTGCCTAAGAAAGCATCAGTAGAAGTAGATTAGGTAGTTATGCATGTATGCATGTGCACATAGAACAAAATATCCAACGACAGAGCTGTACAAACAAGTTTCAAGATGCTACTGAAAGCAAGCCATGGGGTGACTGCAATCAGTGTGGATGTTTCCTTGGGTAGGGAAATGATTACCTAGCCCTAACATATTTTTATTCTAACAATGCCATTATTTGTAAAGGATAATGTTATCTTGACAATTTTGCAAAGCTCTATTCCAGTTAAGACTGTCACAATAAAATACCTATATATATATATATATATACACATATATAAAAATTATTAACAAAGTACACATACAGAAAATATGTGGCAAGATCTGCATTAGAAATTATTACTTGTCAAAAATATTCTCCATTATAAAAAAACCCCAACCTGTCACACAACAAAACCAATATTCATTGAAACAAAAAACAAGACACAAAATTAATGTGTCTTCTACTAAATTCAAGACATCTAACCACCGGCATCTCTGTTTTTATCTTTGGTTATTAAGTCTTTCAGCTTCCTTGTACCTCAGATTCTATCATTATTTGAAAACACGCAAGTTAGTAATTGCTCAAGTTTACATACCATGTTTCTCTTCTTTCTGACCTAAGTTTCTATTACGTGCCCAGTGCTTGGACTGCATTTTATAATAACATTTATAACATGAAAAAAAGTCACAAGGAAAGAAATCATCTGGAGCTTTGAACATAACTTGTCCTGATACACTTACTTTAAGGCTATTAACAAACACCACCAATAAATAAAGAAGCACCACACAGAACTAGTAATATTCTTACATGTAGCAAGTACAAGCCTTTACTTTCAGATTTTAGTTAAATTGTGTTTCAACTTATCTCTGTTCACAGTAGCTGTTACTTCAATATTTTCCCGAACAGGGATGCTCTCCTGAACTTTGCAGTAAACAAAAGTAGGACTGCTGATGCTGGTTTGGGAAATCAGTGCATGAAGCCATTTAGCTTTAATTTTTTTTTTTCGACTGCTATAAAGTCCTGAAAACAGCTTGTTTTCTTCAATGCCAGATAAATAGCAACCACAGTATAAATCATTTATTTCTAAGAAAAATGTTTCCTACAATACTAGAAATGGGTCTTTTTCCTTGCTAGTTCAACAAACACTTTTCCTCCTCTCTAAGTCGCAAGACAGAAATCTGCTGAAGAATTACTGCATGTCTGTAAACCCGCTCCATTCATGGAAGTATCTCATCACAATTACCAGACTGCTTATTTGATAAAAATAAGCATCATTCCATTTTTCAATTTAATACATCTGTATTTCCTATAGACTATGAGATACTAAAGTGCTGAAATCGAAACACTGCTGACCAGTTAAGTCACAATCCCATTGTAAAGCTTTGTTTAGGTTTTACCCTAACATATGCTGTGAAAGCTGATTGTAAAAAAAAAGACCATCAATGACAAAATAAAAATGCTTCATAAAAACCTTTTAGACACTTGAAATAAAGAAGTTAGAAAAATGTTTCATATTCGACTAACTCTCTCCTTTTGTATCTCCTCTTCCAGTCTTCATGTAAACCAGAAACATAAACCAGAAACATTCCTTTAAAAAACATTCTGATTCCAACCTATAGAAGACTTGACTCATTATGTGCTAGGACTAATAGATGATATTGAATCATTTCAGTACATATGAAGAAGGTCACACTGCTTCTTTGCACATGATCCATGATACAGTACTGCTCCTGAAGGTGCAGGACAGCTCTACAATTCTTCTGGTTTGCCTACCTAGGAAAGCTATAGCAAAATAATTGAAGGTATGAATTTAGTAATTGTACTTTATACTTCATTAACTCCTTGAGTAGACAATTATCCTGCATCTCCAAGTATGCATAACCAGTCTTGTCCCACACACAGAGAACATAAAGCACTTAAAGCTCCTCGAATAGCACATGAAAAGTACTGGTAACACCAGAGGACATATTCTTTCTATTACATAAGTTACAAGAGATATAAATAACACCAAACCAAACATTTACTGCCTTTCTTTCTGCTAGGAATAAGTCGAATAAAAGAAAAAGTGATAGCTGTCAATTTTGGAATCTGCTTTTCCTAGCAGGTAACAAGATTGCAAAGACAATTCAAATGCAGAGAAATAAGTAAGAATCATAGAATGTCTTGGGTTGGAAGGGACTTTTAAGATCACCTTTTCCAAGGCCCTTGCCATGGGCAGGGATACCTTCCACTAGACCAGGTGGCTCAAAGCCAGGACCCTGAACATCTCCAGGGATAGTGCATCCACAACCACTTTGGGCAACCTGTTTCAGTGCCTCAGCACCCACAGGGTAATATCTGATTCACCCAATATCTGATCTTAAACCCACTCTCTTTCAGTTTAAGGCCATTCCCCCTTGCCCTGTCACTACATGTCCTTGCAAAAAGACATTGTGTATCTCTCTTGTAGCCCCCTTTAGGTACTGACAGGCTTCTATAAGGTCGTAAGGACATATAAAAATGAACAACACTAACTCTCTCAGTCTCTCTCCACAGGAGAGGTGTTCAGACTGATCATCTACATGGCCTTTTCTATATTTACTCCAAGAGGTCCCCATCCTTCTCAGTTTGGGGGTCTTGGAGCTCGATGCAGCACTCCAGGTGGGGTCTCACGGGAGTGGATCAGAGTGGCAGAATCACCTCCCTTGACCTGCTGCCCACACCAGTTCGGATGCAGCCCCGCTGGGCTGCAAGCACACGTTGCTGGCTCATGTTGAGTTGTTGTCAACCAACACACCCAAGTCCTTCTCCCCAAGGCCACTCTCAATCTGCCCAGCCTGTATTTCTGCTTGTGATTGCCCAGCCCAGGTGCAGGACCTTGCACGTGGCCTTACTGAACACAATGAGGTTCACACAAGTCCTCTCTCAGGCCTGTCAACATCCCTATGGACGACATCCCTTCCCTACAGCCTGTTGACTGCAACACTCTCAATCTCTGCCTTTATTTCTCCATAGGACTTGATCCCTCACTCCCTCTGACCTACTTTGGTACATAAAGCCAAAAATTATTCTCAACAGAGAGAGCAAACTGAACCTTTTTCACAAACTCCTTGAGTAGACAGTTATTATGCATCTCAAAAGATGCATAAATTGTCCTTCCTACCAGAGGCAATAAAAGAGAAATATAGGAAATAGCATCACCTACATGAAGAGAGGTTGAGCTTCCACGAGTCACACATGCAGCAATAGCGGGCAGGAGCAAACAACCTGATTAAAAAACACTCAGTATAAGAATAAAAGAGTAAAAACTGAGAAAAATGTTTTATTTTGCACAGACAATCATGAAATTATGGCAGGTAGGCAGGCTTGTATTTTTATTCCAAGGCAAAGGGACTTCAGAACTGTGCTACCACTACAATAGAAAAGATACAAACATCTGAAGAAGAAAAATTTTGAGGTTCTTCCAATTCCATCACTTAAAGTAATCTTTAACATTGTAACTATCACAAGAACTCACTTCATCACTGATGTTTTTATAATTCTGCAGGAAGCCAAAAAGTTACAAAAAGATGGCATCTTATGGCCTGATAATTAATGCAGAACTTTGCATGAAATAACAGATGTCAACTTTCAAGACAATAGAGAAACACCTAGGTAGGATGAATGACTGACTTTGTGCCTGTTACAGTGAAGTCGACAAGTGTGATTACGAAAATAGTATTTTTCAGGTACAAAATATCATGGTCTTGTTCATATTAACTGTCTGCTTCTTTTTATCATATGTCCGAATGCTTACTTATTTCGCTAGCTGAGAGGGATTTGATAAGCTTCAAATAATTCTAGTCATCTGTGATATCCAAAACCAAAACTTCAGGAAGCCAGTTTCTACAAAGCAGAAAAAAAAAATCCCTCTCTCAGCTGCTCCTATTTTCCAGTCCTTTCCTGGTGACTTCTCTCTGACTAATGCATTTGCAAAGCTTCTTACATTAGGCTGTGTCCATTTTTCTTTCTCCAGTGGTGACTCTGCAAATCAGCTTGCCTAATTTGGAGTCTAAAGCAGACATATATTTGGTGCATAATTTTTCCTGTTTATTTGCTGCCATACAGTTTGAGGCTTACATGTGCCTACAGGAAAGAAAAGATGTCTACTGGACCTTGATAGCCAGAGAATTATTTCCTATGGTCCTTTTAATGCAGAGAGTTTTTCCTAAGATTTCACATCTTCCTATACTAAGTTTTCCTTTGTTCACAAATCAAACTAGAAAGCCTTAGGTTCTCTATTTAAAGTATTATATTAAGAGATCAATTGTGAGCTTTCTGGATCACATCACTTGCACATTCATGTTTTATTTTCAATTTCCTTTTTTTTGCTTTAAAATGTCACTCCGGCTACTTATACTACATAAGAGCAATCCATACTTTCATAATTAAATAAAACATCTTCAAGTATATTATGTGTCCCTACCACAAATGCAGTTATTTTTCCCACGTAACTTAGTTTCATGTAATTTTAGCCTAAGCTTTCTTCAGTACAAACAATGAATTGGTGCCAAAGATTCTAGACAGAGCAACAAATATTTTGTCAATCAATATTGCTCTCTTGATACTCAGACGCTATTCGGATAAACAGAAGTGTTTTAAAATGTCTTTTAGCTAATTCCACTTTTAAGCTGACAACCCTGATACTCACAAAACAGCTTTCAAATGCTGTATGACACAAACAGTATTTCTGCAATCTGCTTAAAAGTTGTATGCACAAGAGTTTGTACAGAACCCATAAGTATTGTATTTAATTTTAATCAGATTACTGATTTTCTAGTCACTAAATTCACATGTAAATACTTGTGCTAGAACTTCTCACCTTTTATTTTATTGCTGTTTGCAAACAGAAACAAAACCCAACTTCAGAAGCATTCTGTCCTCATTATCTCAGCCAAAATACTTGCTTGCTCCTCCACTAAGAGGTAGGATGCAGAACAAGCACTTGGAAAAGCTAAATGTAAGTGCCAAATACTGAAAGCTGAAATTACACATGTACATGGAGTTGCAAAGAACAACTTAGTTTTTTAAGTTTCTTTCTCATCATAAAGAAGACATATTTGAATAGGGATTTTTTTCTGCTTCAAGAATAAATTAAAATTGAGGGCACAGGGCATATCTGAAGAACAAGAGGATTAAATCTACAAAAGCTAAGGCAATTTACTGCAAATATGCAGGTAACAATGGCAAACTAGAGAAACTGTCATGTGGAACCAACAATGAAACCAACAGAGGCAACAGAAATGCCTACTCTTCTATATACTTGCTAAATAAGAATGTGTGTTAAAGCTGATGTTTGTAATGCCACTGTAAACTGAAAATAAAGATGGACATCTATTTAACTCTCAATCTAAGGATATAAAGACGCCAGAAATTCTGCACATCCAGCCACACAAAATTACTTATTAAGATCACAGAATCATTTAGGTTGGAAGGGACCTCTCAGATTACTGAGGCCAGCAATTAACCCAGCACTGCCAATTCCACCACTAATCCATATCTATAAGTGCCACATCTACATGTCTTTTAAATAATTCCAGGGATGGTGACCCAACCACCTCCCGGGGCAGTCTGTTCCAGTGCTTGGCAACGTTTTTGGTGAAGAAATTTTTTCCTAGTATCAAATCTAAACCTCTTGTGACTGAACTTGAGACTGCTTCTGGTTATTCTATTGCTTGTTACCCTGGAGATGAGACTGACCCCCACCTGGATACAGTCTCCTCTCAGGTAGTTGTAGTCAATGATTTGGTTCCCCCTGACCCTCCTTTTCTCCAGGCTAAACAACCCCAGCTCCCTCAGCTCTTCCTCCTAATACTTGTGCTCCAGACCATTCACCAGCTCCATTCCCTTCTTTGGACTTGCTCCAGCACCTCAATATCTTTCTTGTACTGAGGGACCCACAACTGAACACAGTACTAAAGGTGTGGCCTCACCAGTGCTCACTGTGGGGTACAATCACTTCCCTGGTCCTGCTGGCCACATTATTCCTGATACAGGACAGGTGTCATTGGCCTTGTTGGCTACCTGAGCACACTCTGGCTCATGTTCAGCTGCTGTCAACCAGCACATCCAGGTCTTTTTCACTGTGCTGCTTTCCAGCCACTCTGCTCCACACCTGTAGCGCTGCAGGGGGTTGTTGTGACCCAAGGGTAGGACCTAGAACTTGATCTTGTTGAACCTCATACAACTGGCCTTGGACCATCAGCCCAGCCTGTCCAGATCCCTCCGCAGAGCCTTCCTACCCTCCAGCAGATCAACACTCCCTGACTGAGAGGGTGCTCGATCCCCTTCTCCAGGTCATTGGTAAAGACATGAAACAGGAATGGCCCCAATACTGAGCAGATCTAAAGTAGCTAAAGACAGATGAATGTAAATGGTTGAATTCACAATAGTCATGAAAAGTGAAAAATATCAAAGAAATGCATCTTTCTGTAAATTTCTAACTCCAATATCCCGCCACCGCATGACAATTTTTCTCCTGACAGTATTTATCCCACATAGT
The DNA here is from genome assembly GCA_013399855.1 of Oxyruncus cristatus. NCBI lineage: Eukaryota > Metazoa > Chordata > Aves > Passeriformes > Cotingidae > Oxyruncus > Oxyruncus cristatus. Next base: position 169,012 of record VXAY01005790.1, on the reverse strand, counting down.
CTAGAATACTTTTTTTAAAAATGCAATTTTTTTTTCTTAAGGAAAAATAATTTGTTATTACACAGAGTTTCAAAACCAAATGAATACTGGCTTTACAATGCAAACAGACAGCAAGAGGTCCTATGGCTTCATAGAACAGATATGACTCTGCAACTTTCCTTCTAACCCTCTAGAAACACCTATCATACAAAGCATATAGTTCAAAGAAAAGTTTTGGAATATATGATGCATTTGTGCCATTGTCACAAACCAACTTTCTAGTAGTCAGTCATCATCTGGAAAAGAAAGAGTTTAATCGTAATAGAGATAAGGTTCACTTAAATATTTAAACTTGAGGGTGAAGAGAGTGCCCTTAGAAAAGCACTCTTGCATATTACATTTCTGGTAGGAACAGAGAAGGTAAATGGGTTGGGAAATAACACTCCTGCACCGGGAACAAAAAGGATAATGGTACATGTCTGTGTGTGTAAAGCAAAAAGGTGGTCTGGGCAACTCCTAACCCCTCTGAAGACCCTCTTTCTACTCACAGAATCATACTCCTTCCACTCTAAAATCCATACCTGCTATTTCTCCTTTCCTAAGATAAATCATCTGTGCTTTAATCCATGAACATTTTCCAGCCCAGGAATCCCCTATTCTGGAGCTTTTTTGAGCGTCTCCCCTCAGAGCTGCCCCTCTCCCTATGTCAAGTCGACATTCCCCTGGCTGAAACTACATCCTAACTCCACGTGAGCCAGTCAAACTGTGGATTGACCAAACCCTTGGACCACTCTTCTCCTCCTTTATTCCCAAGAGCCATCGACACCAATTACTAGCTCCTAGGTGAGCCTGCTGCCTTGCTTGGGCCCTCAGAGAAAAGGTGGTTTGGCTGTTAACTTTGGAAGAGATTGGAAATACGCGTACTGCACTCATGAAAACATCAGGAAACTGAGAAGAGGCCAGGTCTAGGTTAGAGGGCACAGAGAGAAACATCCCTCATACAATGTGACTGAAATTCAGCAACATTTAGCCAAAATTTGCAATGGCCAAAGTTAACACTTGAATTTTCCCTTTTTTCCTCCAAACATTCTGAAAATTAACAGTGAAGGCCGCCATTTCCAAAACAGATCAAGGTTGCTTTGAGACCATCAACAGAGTTAAAAGCTATCATGCTCTGTATTCAGTGTAGCAGAATTTGAAAATGTTTTACATAATCAATTAAAACTTTGAAAAGAAGAGAGAAAACATTTTCTGAGTTCCAAAACAGATCAAGGTTCCAGTTGACAGCAAAAAATCCTTGGATTTTTTTCCCTACACTGTAGCTGCACATGTTATTGCTGTGACTGATTGGTTTTATTTTGAATTCTTTTGCTTTTATTCCCATACATCTAAAGCTGCTTTTATTCCCTATGTGATATCATCAGATCTTTAGTATTTAAAGTCTATGTCAGCAAAAAAAACAAACCAACAAGGCTTTCCATCTTTCACAATCTGATGTGCACCAACCCTCATTCAACAAAAGACCTGTCAGTAGCTCCGTTATCAAGTACAGTAATAAGCTTAACTTCTGTGTGCAGTTCTAAGCCACTTCCCATAGGAACTACATAAATGCCTCTTTGTTAAATCCTGATTCAAGATTATGGACTTTTTATGTGCAAACTGCGAGGTGCTTCAAAATCTCTAGTAGCGGCATCTTTGGTAATCAAATGAGTGACGATACACGAAGTTGCAACTGTGATGATTAAAGAATCATGACCATCTTATATGAGGAACAGAGAAGAGATGTGCGGATAGGCAACTTCACCCATCTAAAGAAAAGGCTTTGTGTACACTTGCTAAAATAGTATTACACAGCTTCTGTCTGTTATCTAAACCAATCCATCTTTCCACAAGATCCATAGCTACTAAATCTCCAAGAACTGAGGAAGTGGGTTCTTCCGGGTTGGGTTGTACCTACAGTCCCCACAGATTACAGAATTACTTTTGATTTTTATTTGTTAATTAAAATACCACAGCACGGTTAGATAATTCAGTTTGATTCAGGCTCTTTGTAAATTTGAGGTTTTGTGCCTGCACATTTCATATATATATGTCCTCAAAATTGTTTACAATTCAAATATGGTTATTTCTTTGTTTGGCACTAGAAGCAATATTTACAATTGCATGAACAGAGGTAAATGTAAGAGGGCGCACCTAATTTATACAGTCCATTTCCTTTCCATTAGAGACTTTCCTCTTCCCAAAATCAAATTAAATGGTATTATGCATTAGCAGAAAGTAATCAAATTGTACTTTATTTTACCAGAAAGACTACGTTGTTGACCTTTTTATTCTGATTAAAAAATAACAGGAATGCATGTGTAATGTATCTGACTTATGAAATGTTCAACTGTATTGTAAGTCAAATATGTAAAAAATTATTTAAACCGCTGCTAGACCTTCTTTCTTTTCCCTTAAAGACATCCCTGTAAGAAGTGTGCTATGTCTGTACTCTAAAGGCAAGTTTGCAATTATGACTACATAAGACAGAAATATAATCCCAGGTATTTTTCCGGTGAGCATCTTTGTACCTGCATGTGCAGTTATAGATAAGCACATACATATACAAACATGGCTGGTGGCATATGCTTCTATATAAGATCACAAAACGATTTTGTGCAAAGCTTCTGTATCTTCAGTCTCTTTTACAAAACCTGTGCAAAACCTCACTGGTCATAAATCATAGCTTGTAAGAAAATACGGATTGCAGGAGGAATAGAGACCGTTGAATTAGGGTTTTTTCAGTTTGCAGTTTCTATTAAAGTGTACGTGTATATTTATAGATTAAAGGACAAAATAGGTTTCTTCTCTCCTTTTTTTTTAGCAAGTACATTTGATCAGAATGGTTTCTTAATCCTCCTCCTTTAATTGAATGACAAGAACACAGCATAGTAGAGAAAACAAGTTCTGTTTATATAAAATTGTTGAACTACATCTAGGAAAAATAAAGAACTTATTTGCCCCTAAACTACAAAAGAGAAACAAAAGAAATAATTTAAGTAGCTGAAGTGAAATCTGTGAGTATAATATTTTCTTTCAGTGACATACACAAGCATCACTTCAGGGATTTACAGGTTAAAAACGGATACTTCAAGATTTTAACCATTTAAGCACTGGTTCATAGCTACCAAAAGTATCCCCTAAATAAAGAAGGTCTTTTTCACTGAAAATTCCATATCAACATGTTTTTCCATTTTTTTAGCATATACAAGGAACAGTCCCAAGTGGGCGCATAAAGAACAAGGTCTTCCACTGAGTCATTAGAGGGCCTCAAGGATCTACTCATACATGCCAGTGTCACCAAATTTAACACAAGACACATCAGCTACCATCACTCTGACTGATGAATCTGATGCAACTAAAACGCACAAATCAAAGAAAAGGGAGTGAAATTTTAAGTATGTTACTGAGCTCATTTTTCCTGAAAAATGTAACTCCAAATACCTTGCCCTTTTTAGTAACATCATTCAGCCTGGCCATCTGAGATAACCAAAAACCTGAAGGATACCATGTTCCCACTCAGCAGTTCTGTGTTCCTCTATATGACTGAGTTCCTAAAATGTAGGTACAGCAAGGAAACTTCAGGACATGATTAGTTATGAACACAACCCCCCAAGGGTCTGGAAATAAATTCCAAACTCTTACACTGCTTTTGTACCTCCTTAACAGCAATCAAGAAAAACTGGTACACTAAGTCAGACAACAAAGTTTTATGATGGTGGAAGAAGGAGCCAACCTGTGCTTCCAGCGATATAAACAGCAGGGATTCAGATGAAGTTAGAGGAGCATAGGAGATGTACAATACATATAATTTGGAATTTGCTGCACCAGACCAGCAACTGGTTAATTATGTAAGTGTCCTGCTCCTAGGCAGCACCTGTTAAATACTGTGATCTCCTCACTTTCACTTTTCATAACAGAGAGGACATTAGCAGAGATGGGAGGTTAGGGTGTTAGAGAACTTTCACGCATATTGCTGCTCAAATATAAGAAGTTTTCTTTGTTGTGCTCACTTTCAAAACAAAATGAAAGTTAAAGAAATTATGCTTTATCAACACGAAAATATAGCAATATCCAAATAGCCAAAAAACCCTTTACTTTTTTTCCCCAGTATATCGGTTTACAACAAAGCTATAGGCAACAGTGTCACTGGCTTTTAATGACATTTCAATGTCAATTGCAAAAAGAAAACAACTACAATTAATTCACAAGGCATTAGTTTTTTTCCTCTGAATAAAAAGTTAATAAGTTAAAATGAAATGGTAAAAAAAGTGCTTGTGGCCTAAGGAAAAATTCAATGTGACAAAGATGAAGCATAAAAAGTTCCTGAGAGGAAAAGCCATCAGCTGGCTAAACAAGAAATAGAAAGTTATTTATGAGTATTTGCTAACATTTGCCAATTACCAATTTTTTTAAGTTTCATGTCCATTTCAAATGCAAAAATAACACACATTTCTTCTTCACACAAATACACTACTGTGGTAAGATCTGAGTTGTGTTGGGGGTTATTAAAAGGACGGAACTGATTCACAAGCTCACCAAAAGATGTAACAAGATCAATGACCACAGTGTGGCATGTGAGATTTAAGTTGGGTATCAGGAAAAAAAAAGAAAAAAAAGTCTTTAGCAGTGTAAATGCAGTACTGATATATTGTCCAGAGCCATTGTGGAACCTCTAACCCTGGAGGTCTTGAAGGACCATACTCAGGACCAACTCAAGTCCACAGTGGACCTCATCCAGGGTTGGTGACAGCCACACCCTCGGTGCATGCTGGACTGAATGACTCACAGAGGTCTTGTTCAATCTTTGAGAAACCCTTACAAACCATAAACAATGATGAACAACTCTGATTTCATACTTGACATTTTTGTTTACTGGCTGCTCGCTAAACTTCAGAAGGCTAATTTTTTAAAAAGCAAGTAGCTACTCAAGGATGGTTTCTTTGTACATGAGCGAGAAGCCAACTTAAAGATACCTGACAGATATTCGAACTGAGAAAATACTTCCATTTAAGCTGCATCACACACTTGCAAAAGAAGATGCATGAGCCAATTAGTTATTTAAGAGAATGCACATTTTTGAACATAAATTTGAGACTAGAACATACATGCTTTTACGCTTCAAATTAAAATGACTTATGCAAAATGCAACCTATAATTTCAGTGCTTTCAAATTTTGGTAGTAAAGAAAAAACTCTTTTACATTTCGTCTTTATTCTAATATACACACACAGAGCAAAAGTACCACATTCCTAAAGATCCTGAGTTACTAAGAGGTAATGTAGTTGCATCATGTGTAAAATAAATTATATTAAAAAGTTTTAAAAACTCCAACAAAACACTGACCTAGACACTGAAATGCCCTTCCCCGCCTCCCCCCAAAAAAAAAGTATTAATGTTTTCAGATTGCTGAAAAGTAAAACTGGATCATTATATCTAGCTAATAACATTTAAATATTCCCATATTTGAATTATTTTTAAATATATCTGAACAGGTTGATATCATGGAAGATATTTCATTTATCTATTACAAAATCAGCAAAAATGAACAGAAGAACCCAAATGGTGTATTTTTAAAAATTTCATATAAATTATATTTGCTTTGTTACACTGTTCGAGAATTCCCTTTAACCATTCTTATTCTTTTCTCTTTGTACTAATAATCTTGTATATATTTTTAGACATACTTTACTACGTTTCTGTATTAGGCATATTGCAATAAGAAGTACTGTGGTTTAGTATGTACAGCTAAAAATTAAGGAATGATGGCACCAAGCCAAAGAGAACTTCAAATAAAGAAATCTTGTTGTCTGAGTGTTCTGGAAAGATACTTGACATTTCAAAAGCTAAAATGATCCCACTTGACTTATGAGGAACTAAAATACATAATTTAGAAGCTAATTTTTTGTAGAAGACTCTTGAAATATTTGAAATTGACCAAAACAAAATTTTTGTGTCAATTTATTGATTTTTGAAAGCACAATGATTACTGGGTTATTTATGAAGTGAATCACATCCCCTCAATCACTAGCAGAACAGTTTCTACACTGTGGTGTGCTATGGTGCAGAAGGAGTTTACAGCTTACAAATACAACATGAATTTCTTGTATAATTCATTACAGATGTAAAAATCAAATGCTTTTGTCACAGCAGAGCTAACGCAGAATCACAATTAAAGAAATGCAGACAGGAAGTACTAATCATTCCATTTCACTACCTAAATTAAATATATTTTGGATGTATCCTCTGTTCCTAGACAAGTTGATAGAAACCCATGCTTTGAATTTTTTTATTAAGTTTTTTTCTCTTGACTCATAGTTCATGTTTCAAATGAATATGAATTAAAAATGATAGAGCCCCTACTACTTGATATTTAAATAATGGGGCACAGATGCTTAAACACAATAAATCTATTAATGTATATTCATAATGAGACCTAGGTAATATGTTGAAAGGCAGAGAAATATAGAGTTAGAATTTGTTTCCCTGTTCTCCTTTCAATTGTTAAAAACATTTAACCACTTTTGACCTCTTTTTGTTAAATACTTCAGATTTTTATTAAAAAAAGAAGGCTTGAAACCAATAATCATCATATTGCTGTGATATTAGCAATTTAGGTTCATTTCTATTCTAATGAGCTACATAAATATCTTAATTAGTATTTTTTCATCCATTTCAAGAAAAACCTTGTTTCTAGGTATTCAGTTCCTTAGTACAATCTTGAAAACTACCGAAACCATTAAAAAATATTTTTTTTCTTAAACTTAGGAATTCAAAATAAATGCACTATTTATCTCTATACATTTTTTTAAGGCAGGCAGTCAAATTATGGTCAAAATGAGACCTTTCTTGAGTAATTTGAGTATTACTAGAATTCAACAAGAACACAAGAGAAATTACAAAATAGAATATTGAAAGGCAAACCTTCCACCAAAAAATAAATGTTTCTAAAGACTTAACTTAGTTTTAGCAACTATGATGAAGCAACTCTACTGCTTGTTAAGAATAAACAAGTTTTCTTATTTAATTACTCAGAATGAGTATCTCCCTTCTGGATGCCATCTGAAGAAAACATTCACTGTAGAAACATACCAACTTTAAAATGTAATTTGTTAAAATATGTTTTATAATGCAGTAAAAAGGGGGATCATAAAACGGGCTCTTAGAATTTAGGAGATATGAAACACAACAGCAAACTAGTGAGTCACTTTAAAATATGATGCAACCCTTTACTTGTATGATTACATGTTTCAACAAGACTTTTGTATCTGATTAAGTGGAAAAAGAACTCACTAAATTCCTTTTTTTTCCTTTTGAGTTCTGTTTTCTCGCACTTCAGAAAAATAAAAATGCTGCTTTAAAATTTAAAATTATGTAAAGGAACTCTAAATAATCCCTTCTGAGACTAATACTGGTTTATAAGAATTATTTTAAATATAGCAAATGTATGGATTTTTTTGAAGTATATTGCTAATTGCTACTTAACAAATAAAGTGGCTTAGGGGAAAATTTTAAACAAATTCAGAAGTCCAAAGAATTAAATGTAAAACTAGACTGTAGTAACAGTGTGTTAATGTGAGTCACTACTGGTTTTTATCAGAAAATACTAAATGTTTTAAATGTTTACCTTAAATTCTTCTATCCAAGTCAGGAATAAATTCATGCTAAATACAGTTTCTTCTCTAACTGCAAATCAAATGTTCTGTTAGGAATGGTATTCTTCATTGCAGTGTGATATTAACAGATACTGTTTGAAATGAAAGATAAGACAAAAATATAAAATGACAATACATGTCAGTGGTAGTTTTGGGTGGGGGGAGTATTAAATTAAAAAACAAATTACAATGACCCTAATATTCACAATATGATCACAGTTACACAGTTTACATGTAATAATTTATTTGGACATTAAATCATTTTATATACAATATTCCTGATGTGTGGTAGCTCACTGGAAAGGCACCTAGCCCATTCGTTTTAATACAGGTGTTAACATGTGCACTGAATGAATAAAGTTTTATGTTACTTTTTTAGGTCATACAAAAAAGAAAATACAACTATCACAAAAGAACAGAGGCTGGATCTTGGGTCAAATGAAAGTTCAGTATTATACTATAATTTTTTAACACTTTAAATAAAGCAAATGAATAAACAAGAACCTGAAAATGTATTTCAGGCTATACAGGCAGAGGTTGTGGCCATTTCAATTTTTTTTGTATCAGAAATATATATTGTGTTTTGGTACACAGAAATGAGGTGCATTTTTCTGCAGATTAAGTTAAACACTTCTCTCTAGAGATGAAAGAGCACAAAATTAAACTTTCTATTATGACTGATAAATTACTGCCAAATTTGTCAACAATGAATTGAAATAACACCTCAGAGCACTATGTTTCCAACAGAAAAACTTAAAATAACTGTACCTGTGGATCTCTCTACAAGACAAACTGAACCTAAGGCACAACACATCTCTGTTTTCCACATTTAGAACAAGCAACTGGGAACAAACCATGTATAAATCATAGGTTTCTGCTCTGTTCATCCTGATGATTCAAAAGTACATCTACATCCTGCTTCCTCCGACTGGCTATTATACTACATTATTTTGAAGGGTACAGGTTAAGGGGGACAACCCACCTTCTAGTATGACAAAAAATAGTTTGAAAGTTAGTCTCATCTCATTGCTCAAAGAGAAAATCCTTTATTATGTACCGCAGGACAAAGGATTTGCAACTGTCTGTTATTTGAGAAATATGCTATTGCAGTAATTTATCTCACTGTATGGGTCTTGAAGATGCACGGTGGTATCTCAAATCAACTTCTAAAGAAAACTGCATGCCATTTTTGTGACATTGGAAATACTGATAAAAACTTACACCAAAAAAATTTTGTTTTTTTGAAAGTTATGAATTACATATGGTGCTGACAAATTGTTCAAGGGCTCTTTTCTGCTTCAGGGATTACTTTTGATAAAAGTTTTAGTCTGCTGATTTCTATTGAAACCTCCACAAACAGGTGACTAAAGTGATCTGTTCACTTCTTGAACATTCTTAAAAGTTCATAAAAGAACTAAAGATGTCTTCTGATAGGATTCTAATCCCAAAATACATGAATATACAGCTATATTTCCTCACATTAACAAACCTCTTGGTTTCAAGGACAATAGGATCACTTATGGAGACAAAATTAGGTGTCAATATCTGCAAGACTGTATATGAGCAACTACTCCAAACTAAAACAATGATACAAAATATAAAACCAAACAACTTCAGAAATGTCCTTACAAAAGCTGTTCTCTGTAATTTTCCCTCCTAGTTAGAGGGAAATTTGCAGAGGTTCTGAAATACGTGAAAAGACTCCAAATCTTCACCCTGCACATTCCAGCACAAACAGTAATGCCATTAATATGGAGGAAGAGTCAGTAAGTTATAGTGAGTACTGCTGCTTTGTTAAACTACATAAAATTCTGCAACTTGGCTCTCTTGCTAGCATAAACTTTCACTGACCCTTATAGTTACCAGGTTTCTATAGAAATATTTGCTTCAGAGTCCAGAAAGAATGAACGTTTTGATACAACAGCAAACAAAAACACTTTACTAGCTGCTAGGGATTTTTTCAGAGGAAGTAAGTATCATCAATGCATACAACAGGGTACAGACTGCTTGTCATCTACTTACTCTATAAGTAATTAATTCTTACAGTCTACTGGAGTTAAAGTTGCAGCCTATGCACAGAAAACAAACATTAAAACTCAGCAAAGAACCTCAAAATTTGGAAAACATAATAGGATTGATTGATTCTGAGGAGATGAGAAACTTGGAACTCAATATAGCAGCAGTACAAAATAATTTTGAAAGAACAAAAAAACCCTGTATTTATTTAAATGATATAAATTGAGGATGATATTACAAACCAGTAATGGGTGAGGATGAAATATTTTAAACTCAAAAATATATTTACTACCTGTTCCATTCTATCCATACGTTCTGTACTTATCCCCCAAAAATGTATTTCCCTTGTGTGTAATACTGTACTAAAGACATGGCGTTTTAAAAATTGATTTTAAAAGGGTAATATTATGAAAGAAATAGCTTTAGCAAGATCAAGCATTAGAGAGATTTGCTAATCCAAGTGAGAAGAAGAAATTTAACATTGTTTTTTGAGAAAATACCATGGTATGCTTATTCTTTATGATTTACATGACAAATGTCAAATACTGAAGAGAAAACTCAAGCAATGCTCAGTAGGAAGACGTGATTCCTTGATAATTAAAATATTCTATTTTAAAATAGAAAGCATATATATCCTAAGTATTAAAACATTAGAATTCAACGGCATCTTGAGAAACTATTTGAACATTGTTAGCTGTATCTCAGTTCTCAGATAAGAATCCATAATCCAGCCATGGAAAAAAAAAAAGCAAGTTACCCTTACATTTTTTCTTGTGACAACTGGACGTGATTCAGCATAAATGCTATCTTATTCCTCCAGACTTCTACTTGTAACAGCTATGCCCTACCTATAACATTTTAAAATAAAACTATATAACTCAATTATAGTTTGTTGAAATTAATGTTTTTGCTTCAGCAAACACCCTTATAGAAGAAATGCCTTTTAAAAAAAATCACGTGTTCTCAGAAATACTAAATACATCAGTAAAAGACGGGAACAGGCAGTATGAAAAACGGGTACTCAGAATTTCTGAAAAGGAAAAGGCTTCATATCTAGAGAGCTCTTCTTCAGTACTCAGAACCTTAAAGGCACTAGAAAAGGATCGCAGTTCACCTCAGGTCCTTGTGCCAAGCATTTAACCTGAAAAGCTTTGTGCAATTACTGCACAGCTAGAAATAGGGACTTTAAAAGTTAGGCAAAATCCAGAACTACTAGGTAATGGAAATTCTAAAGGACAACTATCAAGACAACTGTCATCTTCTGCAGGTTACTTGACAGGAAACATTAAGAGATAAATATATTCCTTGAGCTGTACTAACCCCACTCCTAATAACGACCGCTTGGGTACTTCGTTTTTTTCAGAAATCTCTTATGTGATTTCTCAAGGCACAGCTGTACCAAGTGCTGAATTTGAACACTTCCTTTCAAACATATTTCAAAGGTGGGGGGTTTTTTGTTTGGTTTGGGATTGTTTTGTTTGTTTGTTTGTTTTGGGGTTTTTTTGTTGTTGTTTTTTTGGGGGGGGGAGAATTTGGTTGCTTTTTTATTTTTTCCTGTGTTCTGTTAGTGGAAGCCTACAATTTCAAGCTTGTCTTTAAATCGTTTTCTGCACATATAGAGGAAAATACCGGTCTGACTATTTTTCTGAAGTGGAAGTAAAGCATCACGGACTTCTATGTTTTACTACTGGTAAGAACGAAATTTTAAAGTAATTCTTAGTAAAAACACATTACTGCAACACCAGACCCTTAAAACATCTAGTCCTGTTTCACAGGCTGCTTTCACCCAATCTTTTCATCTTTGAACACAAAATCTCACTTTTGTGTTTCAGAATGCACAGCACTCTGCACCATTACAAACTTCATAAGTAATAATTTACTTAAAACAAATTCCCAGCACTAAGGATATCAATGAAACCCAGAACTAGAGCATAAAATTGAAAAGACAGTTACACAATTCTGTGTGTGCTTGCTGCCCCAGCTCAACGCTATACATCTTCACATCAACCTAATTCATTTGACACACAGTCTCCCCAGAGCTGAGAAAGCCCAGCTTCCTTACTAGTTCTTAGTAAAAGCTGAAATACAAACCCCACTATGTTTAAGTAAAGTTAAGACTGTGACACAAACCAACAAAAGGCAGGAAATTCAAGGATAATATTGACAATCTATGCTTAATTCATGATTGCTTAACAAAAGGGCGAAACGCTATGAGGAACTCATGTTTAGCTTTAACTTCACTCTGTCTATGTTCCTGGGTGAACAGGTGTTTATCTCAAAGATTATACTAATTCAGTCTGTCAGTCTAGATAAATTCTAGCTATTATTTAGCATTTAACAATGTATTGGATGTAAAGAAACTGTTAAACTAATTGTCAGGATCCTAGCATGGTACACTCTAACAAACATCACTGATTAAAAATACATTTTGAAAAAATTATGCTAGACAAACATAAAGACATAATAACAGTTTCTTTCAGAAATAAATAAAACATCTTTTTTGTACACAAAAAATACAAAATTATTCATTTTCTAATGCAACATGAAATAGAGCAATATATATATTTTATTTTTTTCTCACAAGTTGACAACTCTCAGTATGTTCAATTCCTCTTTGAATCCTAATCTGTCTGGTTTTTGCACACTACAAAAACATTTGCTTGGTCAGAAAAATGTCAGAGAAAGGAATGCAGGCTATGACTACATTATTAGGATGTAGAGTTTTTTAATAAATCTTTTAGGGTTCAAAATAAAACTTAAAGTCTTTTAGCATGCTTTAGGAATTAGATACAAACATGTCTGCTTGGTAGTTTTGTATGCTGTCTTACGTAGAAATCATAAAAATAGAAGAATGAAATGAATAAAACGACAGAGATTACACTTCATAGTCTTTTCTAGAGGACATGAAATTACCTCACATATACATACCTTATTGCATTATTGCAGCAATAATACCTTATTGCAATTAACTGTTATTAATAACAGTCTTTGCTGTAATTATTTTCTTTATTTATTGCAATTATTTTTTTTAATGTCTCAAATTATTACAAATTTTGTAGGAAATAATTTTTTTCCAGTTGAGTTACTAAGCAATCATGATCTTGTCCCAGACATCAAAATTCTGCTACATTTTGCAGCATCAAAAACTGCTGTTCATCCGCTTCAAAGAGGGCTTTCAAAATCCTGCATCTGTGCTTCATCAGAGTTACAAACCTGGTGTCAAGATTTTAATTGTCAAAGCAAGGACAACCCTGTGTTTCACCCTCAGGATTACCAAAGAAAAAAGGACAGTTGTCACTGAGCTTCAGTTCCTGGTGGAGCCTGAACACCTGTGCATATGGAGGTGTAAGTCTTTATAAGACCATGGGAGACACCTAAAAGGTCCTGTCAAGAAGTCAGGCACATGCTTCTCAGCTGATTTCCACTACTAGACAAAATACAAAGGTGCAGAGTACATAAGGGCTTCATCGGAGGACAAGAATGACTGCTCTTCTCCCCCTGAGAAGAGAGGTAGATTCTTTGATAAAGGAAGTTCAACAACAAACTGAACTCACAGCACCGTAAGGGGCTCCCTTTTTTAACTTAACAGCACCAGTAACAAATGTGGGAAAGTCTTCAACTAAAGTACCAGAAAATTAATGAAAAAGGAAGAAAGGAAAACGGCTCCACCCTGCAACACTCTTGTTAACCTAATTAATATTAACTTCCTATCAAATTTTTAATCTAGGGCAAAGTTTTGGCTTCCTTAAAAACCATAAATTAAGCTTAAACATTCTACCTTCTTGCAGTTTATTTTGCATTTTCAGCTCAGATATCAAAAGCAGAACTTACTTGTCAGGCTGACGCGCTCAGATATGCTGAAGATTACAATGATAATCAATTAGTCAATAATGTATCAGAAATCAGTTGGTATCATAGCTACTTTGCTGGATGTCTTACTGATCCTTAACAGTAAAAAGAGTAACATTTTAAAGTGAATTGTAAAAACTAGTACCAACCCTATCAATAGAAAATGCCCTCAGAGTCCCAGTGATGCTGAGTGACTGCACAAACCTAAATATTAGTGACATGTGAGCCTCAGTACACAGAAGTCAACAGAAGCTTAGGTTGGACAAAGCTGATCAGCCAAATGCTACATATATTCTCCACTTACTCCATGAAACACACTGCCTACTTTTCATCTAGCCATAGACACTTCCTCATCTCCCCTTCCTCTCTCCTCATTCTTTCACAAGTAAGGGTTTCCCTATCCTCAGTTTCTTTGCTTCAGTTTTTCAATTGTTTCCCTACTTTTGGGAGAAATCCTGTTTTCCTCTCAGTAACTGCAGTGAATGAAGAGCGAAATCCATCTGAGAAATTATTGATCATCAAGATGTGGATTCCATCATTCCCATGATAATTCTTTCTACATGGGCTGTTGAAGTCAGAAGGGACAACAGTAAGGCTAGTAGATCTTTAATACACAGACAGAATGGACAAGTCTCTCTCATGCTACAGTAATGGCAAGAAGCCCCTTCATTATGCACATTGCAAATGCCAGTGAATTGAAAAATTTGAAGAGGAAGAAAAGAGAATGAGTTTGTGGCCACTGGAAAGGTAATTTATCACTTTGACATAGTAATTCCTTATTAAAGGCTATAGAGCATAAAGTTAAAATATTAGTAATAATAAAAAAAAAAAGTGAGTGAGAAACAAAATCTGAAAACCTGACATGAATATCTCAAATATACAGCTTGTAAATCCTAGTGAAATTTCGGCATGCAGGAGGGAGACAGACATTTGAGAATCTGGTCTTACTGCAGAAATAAGTGTCTTATTTTGAGGTCAATATCTCACTTGAAAAAAAAGATAAAACAAAGCAGCCTTTGTAAACACAAGCAAGGGCTAAATGTTTTCCTATTCTAAATACAAAATCTGTCTCTCTCTATGGCCTATCAGACAGGATATCTAATTCCTCAGGTGCTCCTCTCTGTTTTCTCATAACAGCATTTTTAAGGGATCATCAAGTTCATTCAAATTTTATGGCCTACAATAGGCAGTCAATCCCCATTCTTACTTGCTTAGTTATGCTTTTACAGCATCTAGAAATGCCTATTTTTGGATTTTCTCTCAAATGCTCTCCTGGTCTCCAGGATAATTCCAAGGGGACTCTACCCAGACTGCTCAGTAACTGCCAGTTCTATAAGGATATTTTGCAGCAAATGCATACACTGACTTTCATACTTCTAATTACATACATTTTTAAGCATGTCAACCACTTTTTGTACATTTCCCATTTTTATGGATAAAGGTTAGGAAATTTTTATCTCTACATTTCCAACACTTTACGAGTCCCTGTGAACTCCAGTTCAATATTCACAAAAATAAAGATATAGGTATATTACATACCATAGTCAGTGATCTTACAGGATACTAAATACAGTTCTTTCAGGTTCCGTCCTTCTCTGGCAATCACCTCCACACATCTGGAAGACACATAGACCAAAACTGCTGTTAAAAGACAATACAATAATTTTTAAATAGCAAGAGTACAATCCACAGGTGTAATGTACTGTATCTCAATTTATTTATTTTGTAAATTGCTCCATACATTTAGCTGAAAATGCATATGACTATGTGTATCCACTGCAGAAAAACAGTTTTGTAAACTGAACACCTTTAAATGAATATTTCCTTAAGTCTATGAATAGTGAGTTGCTTGAAATGTACACAGACAAGTCTTTTGGAAAATTACAGAAGTGTGAATTTCCATTTCTTTAGTACTGTACTACTTCAGAAAGTTTCTATTGCAAATTTCAAGCTTTAAGAGTTTTCTTCTAGGGAAGAACCATAAATGCACTGTAATGAACACAAAATGTAAGAAAATGTAATTTTAAATTCATGTTTGTATTTCTTCAGTGATTACTGCATCCGTCAGCGTTCACCCGGTCCTGAAACACTCTTGGTGTTCCAATACATTGCTAGAGAAGCTTGTATAGATGAGAAGACTACAAGAAGCTCATTCATTTGCATTATCACAGCTGTGATGAATATGCAATGAAACACAGAGTTTATGTTAATCTTGTTGTTTGATTTTTTGCAAGTAAGAAAAATAATATGAATTAATTAATGAAATGAAATATGAGTTTATTATGTACTTGTGACCAAGCCTAATGCTGTGTTTCCAACTGCATTGTTTACAGCACATCACTCAAAAATCATAGATTCATAACATACATTTTCAGTCCCAGTAACATTGATCAGCTGTTCATTAGATCAACTAGCATGACTACTGTGCTATTTTCTACATAGAGACATTTTTTAAAGTGTATTTTACTGGATAAGTTGTATGAATTTCTTCTGATCCAACATATTCAACTTTAATTTTCAGGTCAATTACCCAATCACCTACTCTGACTCTTAAATCAACCCTGGTACAGTACACAAAATTAAATTACTTGCCAATTTCTAAGAAAATAGGTATTGCTGAATTTGTTATACTTTGAAAAATACCACCTACATCCTGAGGGACCTTTTCCTTTCATTTACCACCACCAATAGATTATCTCCCAATCTGATTTAACTGTTCATGCCACCAATTCTAGGTTTTAAAGGCAAGCACCTAATTTTGACAGTTTACAATAAGAAATAACTGAAAACAGTCCTTCGCATCTATTTGTCCCCTCTCTGCTTCCTTCTTCTAAAATATACAATGAAAATTCACTAATAATAATAAAACAGCACACCTCTGACAGAGTACCTTAACCATAGCTCCTGTAACACTATTAGAAATTTTCAAACCTTGACAACTGTTGGAGCCTAATATTTTGCAACTTTTTGCAAGGCTTGTCATTGGGAAAAGGTTGCCTTTCTTTACAATTACACAAAGACAGGAAAGTAATATTTAGCACAGTAATTTCTGACATGGAAATAAAACAGGCTGAATCTCCAGATTCTACACTCACTTAAACCCATAACTTCTCTGCTAAGAAAATCAGCAAGCATGACACTTTTCTCTTAGAAATTATACCAGGACTATGCTTTTAAATATTAAGTAACTCAGAACTAAATGTTTTATCAGGTTATTTTCCTAAAAAAACAATCAAGATTTAGAGCATTAAACACATTCTGCGTACATAAAAAACTTCTGTTCCTGTAAGACATAATTTCAAAGAACACACTCATCTTTGTTAACTGGCTTATTGAGATAACTTGACCATGAGGAAATTTTTTTTTATTATTTATTCCAGAAAAATACTTCCTAATAATGAGATTTTATTGCTAATATTAGTAATATAAATAAACAGAAAATCATTATAATGTATTTTACTAGCAGTGTTTTCATAAGACATTTCAGCAAATAAGATATAATTGAAAAGTCAATATTAAGGTTAAAAGAAGCTTTTATTAATTCTTATCACATAAATCATTTAGCAGAGTAATGATGCTATGAAACACTTTGGATACAAATTCTGAACCTAGAAAAACGTTTCAAAAATTTTTTCTAATGCCTTTAAAAGTTTTCAGATATTTTTGATAATTTTTACTTTCTGAGAGACCATTAATTTAACAAAAGTTATACTGCAGTATAGCACTCAGTATCTAAAAATACCACCACAAGACAGTCAAGATGACATAAAAGACTACCTAATTTTCTCTACAAGCTCAGTTACACACCTTTTCAATCAGTCAGGGTCAAACTTGTATTATCTGTGCAAATGCAAAAGTGTTTGACTGTGTGGCCTCTATAATTGTATTCTTTAATCCTTCCAAGTAGAACCAGCTCTAAGGGTTAAAGTTTTTTTCAAGTGGCTTGAGTGACTTCAATCCTGCTCTCAGTGACATCCTCCAGTCTAAATGAAAGACAGTTCACTTTCTCCTACCAGGAAAAGAAAACCTTCACAGTCTTCAGTTACCTTCATTAAACAGGAAAAAAAAAGAAGAAAGAGAAAAAAGGCAAAAAATGGAGCTTTGACAGCCTCTTTTCCTTTTGTTTCTTGAAAATATGAAAATTACCTAACATCTAAAAGAATGAGGTAATGACACATCTAGTTTGGAGAAAAAGGAAAAATATATATATAGCTGAAATACTGAATTTATAGAGGTTTTTGTGTGCTTTCTATACCTTGCATAAGTCAATCTAATTCCAGCTTTAATTTCCATTATCCTTTCTATAGATCATCCCCAGGTAAATCAACCTGCAGAGACAGGAGAAACACTTTACATGGCATCATCAGTCTCAGCCTTGTAGAGGGTCACACAATACATAATTGCTACTAACAACTGACTTCTTTACAACATAAGGAAAAATAAGAGTAGTTGTGTATTTATTACTTTTACCTTTTAATCTTTGTTAAATATGGCAGCAAAGAAAAAGGTTAAAAGAACAAAATGAAATTAACCTTTTCTAGAAAGCAAGGATCATCTTAATTCTGTTGTAACAATCCATCAAAATGATGTCAGATTATTGTCATATCTATTATTGAAAGTATTTATATTTACAAGGTTGCTGAATGAGACAACAAAGAAGCCTAACCTAAAAAAAAAACAAACCAAACCAAACCAAACCAAAACAGCATTATACTGGTAACTAAAAGAAGTGAAGTTATTATTTAAAGCAGTGGCAAGTTACAGAAGTGAGCAAACCAGAAAAATGAGCCCCATAAAAGTTGGGGACTAACATGGACATGGGGCAAAAGCTGGGTGCCAAGGCTGTAAGAACTTTTTAATCTCTTGACTCAAGATTACTGAACAGGCTTTTATCAGCTGTACAAAATGTATTAAAATATAAACAATCTTCCAGAAAGGAGACTTTTACACTCAAAATAACTTATTACCAAAAATTAGACAAGGGTTCACTAGCCAAGGAATAAAGAAATAGAAGAAAGAAGAAAGAACAGAACTTTGGTAATATACATGTCTGGATCAGAGATGGCCCAAGTTAAAATTTCTTCACTTCTTACTTTGTAAATGAGTACCATTTAGAACCATGTAACACATTAAAACATCATAACAGAGACCACGAAATATTTCAGGAAGAAACTGCTTATTCATTAAACCTGAAAATATTATTTAACAAATGCTTATGCCAAGCTTTCCCTAGATCTACTCAATACTGATAGGCAATTCAGTTTTATTGCATTTGATTCTAGAAGTAAGGAAATAATATCAGGCACTGTGAAATTTACAGTGCAATCGGGAGCAAGGAAAATGCAAAGAGCACAAACTGTTTTCTCATAAAAAAGCCAATCAAACAATATTTAAGAAACCAAGAATATAACTAAAAACATACTTACATACTATTAATTCAAAATAGTTAAAACACCACAGAAGTTTGTAAGATAACTAGAGCTTGCTGAGCACTATGATGTTGAATGTACCAACACACCAGCATCCCAAAATTCATTATGTTCAGAGACTAACAAAAACCTAAGACTGTCTCTTACTGTTGTAAGTTCTAAAGATGTCGTTCTACTTGAAAAGTTAAAAAAAAAAAAAATCACAAGATGAAAATGATATAGCTATAATGTATAAGTGTATATTTATATAAAATGTATATATATAAATAAAACTCTCTCTGTTACAGAAACCATGTAACTTTGTCCACTAACATATATTTGTGTGTACTGCTCTTCCCACCTGGTCTGTATACAAGACCAGAAAAATTACTAAAATGTACAAAGATTTAGTGGCATAGAGCTTCTCTGACAAGTGTCTTCAAAAGTAACAGAACTGCATCACTGAAACACAGGTATGTCTACTGATAACTTTTAGTCCCATCTTCTTGATAACTTCCCACAAATAGATTTGTGCAATGATTTATCATAGTCAAGGTTTATGACTTTCCACGACGTACTGCAAAATGTAAAGCTTAAAATTAAAATCCAACCAGAAAAAAATCAGTATTTCAAAACCCTTTAATTTTCTTCTCTTAGCCAACAGAAACCTACATTCTTTGACTCAAATGAAGTAAACTGCAAGATAACAAAGATCCTCGAGTTACAGAAAACAATTTTATTATACATATATATGTACACAGAGCTTTTATGTTTTTCGTCTACATCTAAAAACATTGGATAATTGTACTTGTGGCAACAGAAAGGACCTAACGAGAAAATATGAGTACAGTATTTGTGGTGTAAGTGGTCCTGGGAGACCTTGTTACAGCCTGAGATACTCTTCAGCCCTGAGCGAAGCTAACAGGAGTTGCCATCTACTGTTGATGAGTTTACAATTTGAGGGAGTGAGTTTCCCTCACCACAGAGATGTGAAAATGCAAAACATTAACATACTACCTAAGATTCAAAGTGAAATCAGACTGTTTAAATGTCTGCTTTGCATTTGACTGCCATGCATTTGTCTTTTAAGCAGTGAAATGAACACACCTTACTATCCTTTCAAAACGTAACCAAGAGCACCACTGGGAAGCCAGAGAGAGCTTGGGAAGAACAGGAACACTAAAATATTCCTTAGAAATCAGAAATCTTTTGCAAAGAAATATATCGTGCTCCTCAAAAATTATAGTTTCAATGGTTAAATTCAGGAAGAAAACAGTAGCTGCACATAAAATTATAGGGTCATTGGTTTGATGACTTAAATATTCCAATGGAAGGCAATAATGCAATATAATAACCAAGTCTCTCCCATAACAAAAACAAACCTCTTACCACAGAAGCACATATAGTCTTAAAAAATTGATGTATTTTGAGACCTTCTGCACTCAGAAAAATCTAACATAATGAAAATACTAACATTTTAGTGAGAGATCTATAAACCCTTGTAAAACCTCGTAACAATAAATGATGATAAATTCATATACTGATGGATACATACTCTTGATTCAGGATTCTCTTTCACTGATCATTTTATTTGCATTATGACCAATATATCTCTTTCAATATATTTGTTTACTGTTACTTTATATTAATAAGAGGTATGATTTTTACTTATCTTTCACTTAGCCTAGAACACAGTTTTTACTGCCATTTTAACATTAGAATTACATTCAAAATATATATTTTAAAATGGCTTTTAATTTCAACACCAAGAACTGCATCTATAAGAAACAATATTAACCACACAGGCAAAGACTTCTAAGTAAAAACACAAACACCATTTGGAGAGTACTTTTTGTCTGAAGCCAATATGCAAAGTGTCGCTAGTTATACAAGTTAACAGCAATTATCTTAAAGCAGTCATTAAGTTGTGATTAGCAGGGAGGTATTCTTAAGAAAATCAATGTAATTTAAAATTAGGTTTGCCAAACAGTTTTGCCACTTACAGCACAGGAAAATAGATTAGCTTTTTTTTTCATGTTGGAACTCACAAATAACAGAGATGAGGGCAGACAAGTCCCACAGTGTCTGCTTGTGCTCTGAGCTAGTCAGGTGCATGCAAGCTCCACTCAGAGAGCTACACAGACAAATGAATAAGCTCTGTGCTTTAGCTATTATGCCCGGTCTTTCAGCAATAAATATCTATTTTCAAATATTTATTAGTAATCTTATCTAAAATTAAATGCCTCCCATTACCCTGACTGCATGTAAATCCAGCAAGCAATTAAGCCAAGAAAGGAGAGATTTAGCAAATTGTTTAATTCCACTATCTGACTTTTACACATAGTTGTATTCCGGGTGGCCTTTGGTCCCTTTCTGGCTTGGAAGAACTGGGTACGATAACGGACTTAACAGATATAAACAACTAGGAAAAATAATCTTATTCTAAACACTCATAAATCTGATTTTCTACAGCTGATTATGCTAAAGTCTGGAAGATAATTAAATGGTATCTCTTTATTTTTTAAGAACTCTGTAGTATTTTGGAATTCACATTTGAGATGAAAAGATCTATCTGATACAGCACTTCAAATACAGCTTCCTACATCCAATGTGGCAACCTGTCTACTGTCATAAGCGAAATCAAGGAACTCTTAACTACCGGCAAGACAATGCATATTTTTTAGCAAGCATTGGTTTGTATTACAAAACCAAACAATGGCTTCCTTCCTGAACTGTTTCAGTGATGCTTTTCTACTAGAATACTGGCAAAACATTTGCATTCCTGGTATGATACTGTTCATGATACTGTATGATACTCTGCTATGAGTGGCCAATGGAGTCCTGAAGGACATCAGTGAGAAGTGGTGTCCCTCCAGGGTCCATATTGCAACCAGCGTTACTTACTATCTTCATTGACACACATAAAGGGAGTGAGTGCACCCTCAGCAAATTTGAAGATGACACCAAGCTGAGTAATACTGTTGACAGACTTAAACGAAAGAATGTCATCCAGAGGGACCCAGAAGAGCTCTAGAAATGGGCTCATAGGAATCTCATGAGGTTTACCAAGACCAAGTGCAAGGTGCTGCACGTGAACTGGGGCAACCCCTGGTATCAACACAGGTTGGGGGATGACCAGACCAAGAGTAGCCCTGCTGAGAAGGACCTGGGGGAGCTGGTGGGGGAGAGGCTGGACATGAGCCATCAGTGTGCACTCACAGCCCAGAAAGCCAAGTGTGTCCTGGGCTGCATCCAAAGCAGTGTGGGCAGCAGGTGAGGGAGGGGATTGTGCCCCTCTGCTCTGCTCTGGTGAGACCAACCTGCAGTGCTGCATCCAGCTTTTGGGTCCCAGCACAGGAAGGACAGGGACCTGCTGAAGCCAGTCCAGAGGAGGCCACCAAGATGGTCAGAGATGGAGCACCTCTGCTATGAGGAAAGGCTGAGAGAACTGGGATTGTTCAGCCTGGAGAAGAGAAGGCTTTGGGGTGACCTAATTGCAGTCTTCCGGTACCTGAAGGAAGCCCACAGGAAAGATGGACTTTTCACAAGGGCATATAGGGACAGGACAAGAAGGAATGGTTCCAAACTTGAGTAAATTTAGATTACATTTAGGAATAAAGTCTTTAGTGTGAGGGTGGTGAGGCACTGGAACAGGTTCCCCAGAGACGATGTGGCTGCTCCATCCCCAGAAGTGTTCAAGGTCAGGTTGAATGGGGCTTTGAGCCATCTGGTCTAATGGAAGGTGTCCCTGCCCAGGGCAGGTGGTTGGAACCAGATGATCTCTCAGAATCCTAACCCTAATCCAAGCCATTTTATGATTCTATGATTAGTGCACTGGTATAGAAAAAGAATTGCTTACATAGAAGTTGCTTCTTCACACAGTTAATGTCATGATGTCACACTTCCTAAGATAAGTGTAGACGTAACTATCATAATGTTGCCTACATGAAAATGAAAAAATGTGCAGATTTAGAAAATGAGTACTGCACAGTAACTACAGACAAGATCAGGAATTTGCAATTTGTAAGTTCTATTTCTATGCACATAAGCAAAACCTTGTGAATTCAAACAAGGTATTTGAGGTCCCACTGTCTCAGCAGTGTACAGAGAAGGTAAGGTGAAATTCAGATGCTGAACGTGTGTTCTGAAGGCTTGAAGCTTCTTTAGTTGAAATGATTTAGTAACTGATGTTGCACGCAGAAAGGAGTTCAGAGACAGACTACCATACATGCTGTAAATTCAGAGAAGTGTAAAGGAGAGGGGACCTTCAGGAGAAGAAAAGCTTCAAGTATTGCTATAACTCTCTCTTGGTACAAACCACATAAGGGTATACACCAGCTCAGTTGCACCAGTTTGTGCATGGGAAGAGACTGGTCTTTGAGCAGGGGGGGGTAGCCTTAATTCTTTCTCATTTTTTAGAGATTGTATTTACATGCTTCAGGCCTCAAGATGTTTCCTGGAGTTACAGTGGCCTCAGTTTTGACAGACTTTTTTTTAAGTAGTCTTACGCTATCCCATTAGGATTTAGTATATGAAGTAAGAATAAAAATAGCCCTCTTTTTTCAAAGAAAAAAGCTTCCAAGACTAAGAGCAAAAGTAAGAAATGGGAACTGTACTGCTGTGCTATGACTTCCCAAAACTATTCTTTAGAGTGTCCTTTTGGAATGCTTGGATAAACTTTACAATACTTCCATGAAAATGAAAAAAAAGTCACCTGATATTTTGAAAATAAAATACCATGTTTATATAACTCTGTACTTCTTGATCTAAACAAGGACATATGAAAGAATATTTCACCACATTCACTGCTTGATTTTCATACCACATGGGCTGACATACAGTTCACTGAGCTTGGCACATAAATCGCTAATCTCTATTGAGATTTACTCTTTCAATCCCTTTTGCATCTCTTACTTCTTTTCTAATCCAGAAAAAAAAACCCCTAACCTTTACCAGCTATTCATTTAAAGACTATCCTTTCTTGAAATGACACTGCAGATCATTGTCAATGGGTCATGTGGACTGAGAACGGACTTCACCAAGGGTCCCTCCTGCTAACTCTAAGAAAACAGCAAAACTTCTACCTCATTTTCTCCTTTGCAAAATGGAAACATATTGTATAAATCTATTTTTATACTGAGTTGTAAATAGACAGTAAGTAAATACTGGTAAAGGCTCAGTTCTGTGAAAACATAAAATCCTTATAAAAGTTTCGATAAATATTCTCAATCTTATTCATGGGAACAGCAGTACTGCTAAGAGTTATGATCTACATTTAGACAAGATGAACAAGGTTTACTTGGAGAGGTAATTTCTTCCATTAGACAGCAAAAGAAGTAAAATCTTTTACAGGACATATGGAAGCTTTCTGCAAAACAGTCCTACACCACATCTGATATTTCTCCTCTACTGCTGAAGGACGTTCAAGTTTGAAGAGAATTTCTGCTTATATGAAATGATGATGGAGCAGAAGAAGAGCCAAGATAATCAAAGAGGAAAAAAATAAAATCCAGTACTCACCATAATTCATGTATCTTCAGAATTGATTTGGGGTCCAATTCTCTTTAAAAATTAGAGCAAGTTGGTAGATCTGTTACATTAATTTAATTCTGCTGAAGTTAGCAAAACTGATGAAAGAAAAAATCAAGCTCAATGCATTTTTGGACAAATATTGTAGAGAAGAGAGATTAAAGAATGTGAGCAATAGCTGAATGCTGCAGTTCTCAGGTCTCACCCAAAGGGCAGCATCACAGCAAAGCTTGTATGTGAAATTTTCTACACTTTATACATAAGACCTTACCAGAAATTTTTTAGTATATAAATTTTAGTTTAGAAAAAACCCCCTCCATGTGTACTAAAATCTTAAAAGGCTTTGATTTTTCAAGAAGTATTTTCTACATGTTGGTAAGAATGCCAAGCTTCTTAGAAAATTTAATTTAAACTAAGGAGAATGCACTGAGACAGAAATGACTATTAAAAAAAAAAAAAAACCCACAAAAAAATAAACTAACCAAAAAAAAACCCCCAAACCCAAAAAAAGCAGCCTAAAGGCAAATTTCAGAAGCCCTTCATAAGATGATAATGAATTCCTTTCCATAAGGCTGTCTGGCTAGCACTTCCGTACAGCACACTGGCACACTGCTTGAAGAATACAACAGAAAAAATCTTGATGATACTGTCTATGCTTTGTATGAAGTAAAATTGCCTCCTTTTAACTCAGACAAGAAACTAGTAAATATATTTATTAGAAGCTGAAAGAGCACTACTTCTTCCTATGTGTCATGATCCTAGTAGATTGCCAATTATATTCGCTAAAGGTAGATTTTAATACCACCTAATAATGTATGAACTTCACCTAATATTATTCAATTCTGGAAGTACTTAACAGGGTAACTTTTCATGTTATCTTACTGGAAAATAATCTGTCTAGACAGAATACTAGGATATATTGTGCCCTTTCAAAACTGTAGTGAGAAAACATGGCAGTTCTCAGTAGCTGGAAATTTCATAACTGAGCAACTACACATTCAGTTATAAATGAAGAAACTTTTTCCACTCCCTTCAGTCTCAAGGTCCCCTGAGTCTTGTTGAGAGGGTTCTGATTTTGTCAAACCTTCAGAATGGTGGTAATTATTTATATTTGTTGTATCAGCATTGTTTGTAGTTTTGTAAAAGAAACATTAACTTAGTGATACCTGCCTGCACTTGCATCTGCAGAGATTACTGTTTCCTTGGCTACCCCAAAAGCTATCTAGTTGTTAAAAACTAATAATCTGCCACCCAAAACAACATACAAAAATTTAAGAACAAGTAGAAAGACTTTGACTAAAATTTTATGAGTTTGATATCTTTTTCTCCTTAATTTTTCAAGGCATTTAACAAACACAATGGTTCATATAATCAATCTGAGTTCCTCAGTTCATTGATGTGAATATCCTAAATCTTTACATTCTAAGTTTAGATTCTGACAAGCCTCAGCTAACTTTGCACTGAAAGAGTACAGAAATAGTCATCTGATGCCTTAATGGCATCTCAGCTATGACAGTGACTATTATGTTCTGCTGTAGCCCAACCAGAAACAGCATCAAATCATTTCTTAAACTGAACCAGTGGGACCCACAAGGGTGTAACTGTCTAAGCCATTAGAAATTATGTAGTTAATGAGAATCTACCTATTAAAAAAGCCAAAGAAATTCTCATGTGTTGTATTTTTGCCTCTCTGGAGAGTTGAGGCAAGAATTCTGTGATGTATTCATAAATCACTAGACATAACTATCATTCCATGGACTTTTTTTAGCAAAGTGTTATTAATATAATATAAAAAAATCTATGAAATCACCTTACTGCAGATCTATCATTTCCTATTTTCCTGCAGTATTATTACACTGCATTAAAGTCATAAACACTGCTGATAGTTGAAGCTTTCCAAGGAAAGGACAGTGTTAACGTGTCAGTCTAAGTTCTAAAATTTGGCAGTCACTTAAACCAGGTCAAACAGAGGTGGAATTGCCAGCTCCTCTGTGCAAGAAGTCATTTCTATATATAAGTAACATAGGCACATTTCTTCACTCACCAGGGAAGTCGGGCAAAAAGCAAAGTATCTCGCGTGTGTGCTTGATAGAAACAGTGGGGGGGACAAAAATGTTACATATTTTCCATATGGGCAACTTCGAGATATCACAGAAGAAATAGTACTGAGACATAAGTTTGCTTTGCACTTTGTTAGATAGGTAAGCAAGGCAGTCAGCAGAAGTATGCTGATGGTCAGCTGCTGCAAAAATGTCTCCACCATTCAACACAACTCTTCAGGTTACTAAGAAATTAATTCAAAACAGATACTATTTGTTGAAGTTGTTCTGAAATCTACTATGTTCAGAATTTCTTTGGCTACAACCACATTTACTGTTGTGGTACCAAATTAGAAAAAATGTAATAAGAAATCTCTGAAGTAGCATAAGCCCAGTCTGAAATTCAGGAATAAATACTGTGTTTAGAGGACACCTTGTTTTCTCTAACATCTACTATATGCTAAGACATCCATAGGTTATACTGACAAAGATGATTGGAAAAGATTATGCTCTTATTCTGCTAGTTCTGACTAAATTACTAGTTTTCAAGTTTCCCATGGAAGTTCCAAATATTTCCTGGATAACTG
This sequence comes from Oxyruncus cristatus, assembly GCA_013399855.1. NCBI lineage: Eukaryota > Metazoa > Chordata > Aves > Passeriformes > Cotingidae > Oxyruncus > Oxyruncus cristatus. The sequence goes on along the minus strand of VXAY01005790.1, from coordinate 141,911 downwards.
GCAGAATACATAAAGCAGTGTGTTACTTATTGCTAGACATAGTCCTGTAACAGTTTATAAAATTCAAACTGTCATCTGTAGAAAAGCCTTATTTATATTCTTACTAACTTACCTGTACCTGAGAGAGGCATCAGTCAAATGAAGTTTCTATTTGCCTTTAGATCTCAGCATCTACAGGAGGACCAAAATGTGTTTTCTAATTGCAGGACTGGAATTCCATTAGGAGGTACATGGGCATTCAAAGCAACTCACAAAGCACTGGCGATGTGATCATATTGGATTGAAAGATGAGCTTCTACCTGTTGCTCTAATTTAATTTTTCATCTGGTACGTTCAGCCTGGATGAGGCTGGTTTAGAGAGAATGACCTTCCCCATGGAAGAAAAATCACATTTCTCCACAAATCAAAAATGCAAAATCCTTTACCATGGCAAATAGTTTGAAATCTCTAAGTCCAAGTAAAGATTCTCTATGCAGTGGCCTCAAACATTATTACACCTTCAAAATGGCTGGATGAAAGGCCTAATTACCTCCACCACTGGTTACTGCAAAGGGTTGACAAGATTTTAAAATATTTCCTGTACCAGTTAGCATCCTAATGTGCTTATGGAGATGTGTTTTAGTCAACGTTGGTCTTGGACATACCAGGAAACACAGAGGTAGTGATATGGCCGGCTAAATATGTTGCCTGAGGCCATGAATTGAATGAATTAGCATTATATAAACACTCAAAGATAATGTATCAGTTTCCTCTAAAACAAATAACTACCAAAAAGCATGAAAAGCAGGGCCAGACTCTTCATATTTACATTCTAGCCAGTTGTTACTCAATGCATGCAGTTTTCAGAAAGGCACTCCATTAGTAAGTAGAATCCTAATGCCTTTTTTGATTTCAATAACTTTGAGTTTAATCCTAGTCTTAGAAAAGAGTTCACTTTGTTTTTCCTTCTGGCATCAGGATACTTAACTTGAATGGCCTCTAGATGAGGGTTAACTTGTTTAGCTAAAGATGTAGATACTTCTGATAATATCAAAGAGTCAACTATGATCACTGCAGCACTGAGACCACTGAACTGTATACTTAAATAGAGTACTAAGTAAATAACAAGCAGGCAACAGTTGAGATGAAATGATAATAATTAAGTCACAGTTTGCTGTCTTTATGATCTTCCTTAGTGCTAAGTTTTTCAGATAAAGATTTTTGTATGTATTGTAAATATTGCAAGGTTGAAAAGTTAGGCCTTTGGAGATGTATTTATTTTAATGCTTAATATATCTAAAAAATAACATTGATGGAAACATACCAGAAATACAGTATCTGCATATACTTCTGTCAATGTAGGTTTTCTCCAGTTTTTTGGTATAAGGATAAAAAACCAGTAACATATTATGTGCAGATATACTGGAGAGATGGAAAGATTTTAAGAGATATAATTCCACCCCTTACTATCACCTGCAAACAAAGCACTGCCACCTTGTGTATATAAATTAGACACCTATAATGTGAATCTAAGCCAGTCCATAAAACAATTCTAGTTTTCTCCCAAGGAGAAATCCTGAAAGTGTGAATAAAATATTTTTTTAATGTCATGGATGGATATGGTTGCAGTCACACCCTGACTACAGCACAAAGAGCTGAAACTGATATAAAATTTGACAAGAAATCCTTTTTAGAGCACTCCTCTTAGTATTCATCGGAAATAATTACCTTTCAGTAACTCTGACTCCGATATCCTACACGATTTTGCAATTATTAGAGGCAGTATGAATCTTCTGTCCATAGTCACCTTAATTTCAAATCCAGATAATTAGCTAATACCAATTAGTTAACAGTCAGTGTTTAAAATAAGGTAGACCCTCTTTTACAATGAATTCCAATTAATCTTATTTTTATATAAACAACAGTTGTTAACCGGTAAATTAGAAGAACAGTGTTTCAGTGAAATGGATGCAACACAAAAGACAACATAAAATATTGGATGCAACATAAAATAATCCGTAAGACTTTGTTACTGTAATATGATGACAGAATAATAATCCACAATCTTTAACATCATGATATAAGAAACCAAGATCATGCCAAGCATATGCAAGTGAGAGAGATCTAACCGAAATCCAGGTATCTCTTCAACTGAATCCATATTTGAAGGCTTTTCTGTCCTTTATTAACTTTATAAGTCTAGGAATCATGAAATAGCCATAGTTCTTGCCTATCAGCTGACATCAGCTATCATAACTACAATCAACTCTCAATACATTATTCTGAACCATGTTCACTCTCAGTATAAGAAACTCCAAAAATAAGATCTGTCCCTGCAAAAAATACCACAGTGACTGTTGTAATCTCAGGTCTTGGTTTGTTGCGCGTCTCTCTTTTCTCAGGCAGTCGGACACAGAAAAAAAATTCCCATTTCCCCTCAGCCAGTTTCTTCTTGCCAGTGGTAACCTGGTGATTTCTAAAATGTCTCTACTTTTCAGCATGGCTTGTCTTCGTGAAAAATGCTTGGACAAAGCCCGATAACTTTGCCTCCACTGCCACCCTCTGGGCTCCTTACTTCAAAAATAAGACTGAGCTGTGGCACAGAGACTTCAGGATGCCTTGACACATACTGTCTTGCGCATACTTATTAACAATCGTAGTTCCTACTTATACAGCACCTTTCTACTCTAAAGAGATCTCTGTCAAAGAACTTTACAGAACTGTTCATTACATTGCAGCACTAATTTAAAACCAAGAGCAGTCAGAATCATTTCAATACTGGAAATAAAGATAAGCCTACACTATTATCTAATAATTACATAATACATAATTTCACAACTGATTTGTGAGGACATATCCTTTTACTAAGAGCTTACCATTTACATTCTTATTTCAGTTGGAAGTAAAAAAAACCTCACTGAAAATCCAGAGTCCTTCAGGTCCATTTCTATTTTACCTACTTACACAGTTTCAACACCATAGGTTCCCATATTAAATATATGCTTATGTTTGTCAAACATCTGAGAAGTTTAATTGTGTTTTTTTTGTTGTTATGTTTTCTTTTTGTTGTTTGTTTGGGGGGTTTTGTTTGGGTTTTTTTAACATAAAAACCAAGAGGTAGTGCTAAAAAGGAGCCCACACAGACCTGGGCTCCATCACAGGAATAGCTCTTGATATGGAACTTAGTGTCTGTGTTCATTTCCTTCTGTTGTCTTAGACAATTGCTGTATGCTCCAGCATACTCCTTGACAACAAGGAAGGCAATTAAATCACTACGAACATTGGCTATAGTCTGAAGTGTTTAGGAAGGGTTGGCAGATAGGAGTTCCACCTGACAGAAGAGCTGGAATAGGAAACTAGTTCTTCTCTTCTCACCTTCTTGACCATGATCTCACCCTCCAGGGTCCACTAAGTAAACTTACCCTCAAAATTATTTTCATTTGCATTCATCCAGACTAATTTTGCTTGATGTATGAGATGACAAGGTAACAGCTTCAGTCAGGAGGTTACTAAGGGTGAAAATAGTGATGTTTGTCCAACACAGCGAAAAAGAATTTTCAGGTTATGTTCATATAGTGAGAGTATCTGACTTCCTATACAACTTGGAAAACTTCTTTAGCCAGGTAGATCTATTACAAAAAGAGTAATAAAATATGCATTTATCCCTACACTCACATCTAGGCAGATGGGTAACACTTCAAGAATGAAAGATTTCCCAAAAAATTCTGCAAGTATTGAAGTCGTGGCTGAAAAAAATGATACTCTGCAAACATCCAAGAACTATTAAAGAATGTTTTTCCTCTTACCATAAAAAAAACAGTATAAGAAGAACAAAGAAAAAGAACTCCCCGGGTTTATATACATGTTCTGAATTTTGTTTATGCCTCACATAAAATGATTCAACCATGTTCTCAGTGATTTGTGTAAACCAGCAAAATTCCACTCATTCAAGTTACTTTGTAGGCCTCTCAAGCCAACAAGATCAAGGAACACAGAAGTGGCCACTAATCTTTAAAAGCACTCAAGTTAAAGGCATATAAAGGTTCTTAATAAGCTTTTTTAAGGGTTTTCAAATACTTCAGCAGTGGTCTTTGACGACAATCACAACAATGCAATTAACAACTTATTATCATACTCTGTAATCCCCTACAAACTCACACTCAAATACTGGCACCTGAAAGGAAAAAAAAATGGATTAAAAAATTATTTGTTTTCCTCTTTCATAGGAAAAAGAAAGAAGGTAGGACGAGAGACATAATCCATGAAAAGATTCCAAAACTGCAGACTTAGGTAAATAACACGGGGTAATGTGTTAATCAAGTGACAAGAAAAACAAAAACTACTAAAGTAAGACTCCAGGAAAAAGTGCATTTCCTAGTACAAAAATAAGATAGATAAGGTTTCGCACAGGAAAAGGAATTTTTTTATGTTAAAAAACATTTGAAGAAAATAACTTAAAAGAACACCTCTGGAAACATTAGCATGACAAATCAAACATAAAACTGTTTTAACTTATGTGTTGAATCTAGCAGTCAACAATTCAGACGGTTATACTGTATCTTATAGCTGCTGAAAAAATGTAAGGGCATAAAAGTATTGTCAGGGTAGATTTCCCCCTGCAATTACTTAGCATTTCCCAAACATGTGTTTCCCAAACATGTGAGGCCTTATTAAAGGTTTCAGGGTTATTTTAAAGACCTTATAGTGGGCAAAAATTAGCTGCTCACAGTTCTGCTTCAACCTGTTACATTAAGCATAAATACAAATAAGAATAAAAAAAAAACCCCAAACAACAAGCACCCCCAAAGCCACTGTATATAATTCCAGGAAGAAAAAAAGAAAATATTCTACCTTTAGGGAATAATGAAAATGGATTTACAGTTTTCACAAAGAAATTGTTACAAGTTAGATATCTTGAAAATTAAGAACAGAGACTTTTTTAATGTCAAATGAAGTTCAACATTATGAATGAAGTTCAAGTTTTTATCATTTTCTGTACAATTACAGAAAATCATGGAAAAACCAAATAAAAATAAAAAATAGAAATTAAATATACTACATAATAAGTATTACAGTGATCTTAATAGAGTAACAGTCTATGTTTTTGGACAGCAGTTTGAGCTGAGCATTAACTTTAACATCTGTGTTTGTACACATGTGACTACAGTTGCAAAGAGATACACAGCAACTCTGTGAATAAAGGCCAGAAAAATAAGTATGACAATGCATGTAAACTAAATACTGAATTTTTTAAATTGAAAATGTTAGTTGCTACATAGTCAAATGGAAGAACTTGTCAAATGTGACAAGGAGCCAAAAAATGAACACGTGCACAAGTGAGAAGCAGAACTAAATTTATCTGAATAATTTTATATGAACTTGCCTTCCTTTGGCATTTATCTACAAGTGAGAGGCAGGCAGACAGACTTTACAATCTAGTTTGAAACTCAGAAAATTGCAGAAAACTGTCACGTAACAGCACCCTGAGTGCGGTTTTATTGTTGTTTCATGCAAAAGTGAGAAAGATTTCCTCCTGGTCCTCCAGAAAAATGTCTCAACACTTCCTCAAGTGTTTCTTGCTGAAGGTGATTTCAGAAAACTGTAGCAAATTCTGAATCTTAACACACCTAGCAGGAATGCATGAGACAGAAGAAAATCAGTCCAAAATAGGTGGGAAGTTCAAAATAAATGATAGAGTCTGCTATCTGCAGATCAAAGGGCTTCAAGCCGTGAATTAGAGGTTGCCTGCTCCATACAGATAACCCTCACATGGGAGGGTGAGCACCCTTTAACATCCTCAGAAAAAGACAGCAAAAATCAAGATTTTAAATGAAACTCAGCACATTGTGTATCATACATTTAGACATCTGTCAGAGCCAATAACAGTTTACTCCAGAAATAAATACAGTAAATATGATTTGCCTTCTACATATGCCTTTTTTAAAATTAACTGATGTTAAGCCTCTTGACATCAATTCCTTTATTTCAGATATGAAAAATACATACTCTTTGCTCTTTCTGCAAGAAAAACATCACTGCAATTCCTTTTAAGTGCATTGAACGCAGATGCTTCAGCTGTCTGGCTTTTATAACTAAGACAGAATATGTTGCCTTATGTATAAAATAGGAATATTTCCAACAGTATGGTTATTTGCCAGCTGAACTAACTAGAAAACCTCTTGACAGCAGCAGTTTAAGACAACAAAATCAAGGATAATTCAACTTACAGTGTCAAATGGGAGAACACTCTTGAGCCACTTTTCATGAATTTTTGAAATTTTAAAAATATCCTTATATTTTACAGTACAGTGGATATTGTCATAAGTCAGGAATGCTCTTTTGCAGTGGAAAGAAGAATTAATAAAACCTCATACAAGCACTAACTGTCTCGAACTGTATTTGAGACTAGGATTGGCAACTGGCTTTCATTAAAGGAAGCCATATAAAAGAAATCAAGGACTATTATTCTATGGAGATCCATTTTGCCTGAAGCTGGGTATTGAAAATGTTGTTTTCAGTGTTTCATGGTAAACCTACACAAACATCATACATTTCAAACAGTTCAGGCTACATGGGGAAGCATGTAGTTACCTGAAGAAAGCGGGTTATCCATGTGTATTGGGTCTGGCTGAGCTGGAGTTCATTTCCCCACAGTAGCCCTCACAGTGCTCTGCTTTGCATTGGTAGCTAGAAGGGTGTTGATAACACACGGGTGTTTTGGCTACTGCTGAGCATCAGCATCAGCACTGTAACCTTCCTTCCTCAATTGAGGACAAGATCCTGGGAGGGCACACAAGTAGACCAGCTGACCCAAACTGGCCAAGGGGATATTCTGTACAATATGATGCAGCTCAGATATAAAAGCTGGGGCAAGGAGCAGGAAGGCAGGCATTCATTGTCTCCAGTGGCTGCCTGCTGAGGAACTGTTACGTGTGCTGGAGCCCTGCTGCTCGGGAGTGGCTGGACATCGCTGCTGATGGGAAGCAGAGAGTAAACTGTGCCATCTTTCGCTTCGCTTTTGCACACACAAGCCTCTGCTTTGCTTTTGCTTTAAATAAACTGCTTTATCCCAACCCACGAGTTGTTTTTCCACCTTACTCTGTCCCCTGTCCAGGTGGGAAGGCGAGTGACAGAGTGGCTGGGTGGGAACGCAGTGTCCAGCCAAGGTCAACCCACCACACCGTCTATAAATGTATAATTTTAAGTAGTTTTCTGTCAGTGCTATTGAAGATTTAGAGCTATACTGAGATTTGTGTTTCAAATAAGACATTTTACTTTAGTCAGAACACTCCTAGAACACTAAAAATTAGTCCTGACATCTTGTCTAAAATATTTGCAGTAGTATTCTGTCACAGATTTTCAGCAAAAATTAAATTTTCCCCTTCATCCATCTATTATGCAAGTATTTTGGATCTAAGCATCTAAATTTTTTTTTCTAACATCACAGAAAGAATGGACATGACTCTGACTGCCACACTCAACTCTTGTGTTGCACACTCTGATGCAAAGATCCTTTGGCATATGATTCAGGGCAGGGAGTATATCACATGCACACCTTCCCTCTCCATTCTCTTCCTTTGTTTAAGTGGTTTTTTTAGTTTGATTCCTAACATTTCTTACTTTTCATTACCAGAAAGGACAACCGTGCCTTCAGACTCAGCTCAGAAAGTGTAAGGATTGCAGTTATCAACCTAAAAATCCAGAGTACAACAATCTAGAGGATACCAAGCCAGGTACAATATATATCAAGGTATTCTATGTACCAGCACCCACTAACTCTGGTACCATACAAAATGGTAACACCTACACAGAAATATGGAACACACTGAAGGCCATTGAAGACATACTGTAATCAACCAATACAAAATACATTCAAACACTACCAGCACCTACACTGCAAAAAAAGGATCCTTGACCTTCACCTAGAGATTTCAATCTGTTTAAGAATCATGCTAGAAAAAGGAAGATCCTGGATGAATATCTCCTTCCATGAGGGCTAATGGTTCCCCAGTCTATAAATATGTTGAATGCTATCCTTTTACTTTTTTTAACTATTTGGCCATGCCAACGAGTCAAAACCATCCAAAAAACCAGTGTCTCTTTTCAGCTTGCAGAAGAATACAGAGCCTGCTGTATTCTTTTCTTCTCACCTTACCTCCTGCCAGTTTGCCCTTTTTTAAATGAGCTCTGGAATAAGCTGTTCAGTTCTACGATTGTATGATACATAGTGGGTTGGAGTAGAAAGATGAGGAAGACAACTGCTGACAAGTCTTCCTGACAGACATATAAAAAAAGAATTACACAGTTTGACCTCCAGGGCCTCATGGATTTACTCTGTTGCTGGTTCAGATTCAGGATGAATGATAAAGAAGTTTCTTCTGTCTAAGTGGAAACAAATACATAGTTCATACAGCTTCACACTGGGATGAGCAAACTATTTATCTGTACTCCAATAAGCTGGAACCTAAATATCAAATAAGTAGCTCTTTCCATATAGTATTTCCCTAGGCTGTTACGTTAAATGATCCATTAACACCTCAGACAAAAGGCATCAAATGTCCAGATCCTACATGAGGAGTAAAACTGTTTTCTTGTTTTCACGAGTCTTGGACAACCTATAGAAATCCTTAACAATGAAGTCAAAAAGTCCAGGTCAGTCAACGACCTTGCCTTGAAAGTTTGAAGAATAAAGCTTGTCAGGAGACTAGCAAGAGTACTTACAAACAAATTTTGAACACATCCAGATTACAGCTGCAATTATCCAAGTCAAAATAAAAATAATAAAAAGCCTTGAAGTATCAGTCAACGAAAATTATGTAACCCTCTCAACAGAGAAATGCAACAAAGGAATCAGAACAAAATGCTCACAGTCCAGATGTAACATTCTTTATGCAAAACACAGCATATTCACCACCAAGGGAGCAGAGAAACAATCAGTTTACAGATTCTTACCCTTTAGTAACTCCTCTAAAAAGCCAGCTATACAAGTGTGTCTTTGGATATGAAACCTACCTCCACTTATTTGCACCCAAGTTCCTTGTGCTCTCTGAAGACCAGAGGTGTCAATTGTAAATCTATTCCTTTTTAAAAAATAGAAATTTTCTCTACAGAGAAGCAATCCAGCTTAGCATGGCAAATTTACCACAAAAATGCTTACCAAAAAATATCCCAACCTGCCAGTAATCCTACATTCACTGAGTTACCCCAAACGAGTAGTGCTTCTCTTGATATTTCAAGAACTGCTGCAAGTAATATGCACAGAAGTCCTTAACAGGTGAAGTTGACATGCCAGGCAGTACTTCAAGATGCCTGAGTGTAACATCCTGGCTGATTTGAAGGGGTCTCTAAAGAGTATCCTGAACACTGTACTTAGCTGCCACCTGGTGTGCATGACAGCTGCATCCATGAGTGAGTTTAAACCTCCACTGACAAACTCTGTCACCAAAAGACTCTTCCACTGTATTACTCTGGGCACACTATGATGATCACTACGCTACTAAGAGAGTTGTTTTTCCCTCACCTCTGCAGCATGGCTATTTGGCTAATCTGGAGAGGTTTTCAGCTCTGGGGTTTGGTGATTCAATTCCCTTTATTGCCAAGGGAGCAGTTAACTACAAATGCATTTGTTAAATTAATGCATCTGTGAAAGTGGCAGTAGCTCATTTAATAGTGTGTAAACTCACCTCCTAAAAACATAACAGACATTTTGTAATATAGTATCTGCTTCACAAACCAAAGCAAAAATAATTTCTAGTAGGACATATGACACACGGTAAAGTAAAACTCCAATGTGCATGTGCTTCCACTAATTTCTTTGACCTGAGAAATGTTGTCCCTTTTCATGTATATCTCAATTTTCTTTTTTCATCAGCATCATCAAGTAGCTTCACAGGAAACTGGGAAACAAAATTCTAAAGTAAAATAGCAGTCCTATTCAGCTTTCTTGGCTGTTAAATATGCAACCAAAAAGCATGAACCTGGTAGGGCAACCAGGTTTAAATGTGACATATTCTCATTTCTTGTCAAGGACAACGCAATTACTTCCTGACCCAGACAGAGGACAGGTTACAAAGGGCCAATCTTGCTATAAAGACTGTGCTGGTTAATACAGATTAGACAGGTTAATACTGGTTTATACATTAATCATAAGGAAAATAAGTTACATTATAACTTTTTTTTAGTTGCTAGACAATTATAAAACAGCTATGACTATTAGGCAATTACAGAACATGTTAAAAGAAAATAACACTGAAGTGTGATCAAACTAGAGAAATCTAAGAAATAACACTAGTATATACAGAATATGACAGAATCAAAGAATATGCCAAGTTGGAAGGGACCCACAAGGATTATTGACTAATTCCTGGCCCTGCAGAGGATCATACCCAAGGGTCACACCATATGCCTGAGAGTATCACCCAAACACTTCTTGAACTCTGTCAGGCTTGGTGCTCTGACCACTTCCCTGGAGAGCCTGTTCCAGTGCCCAATCACCCTCTGGGTGAATACCCAACCTAAACCTCCCCTAACTCAGCTTCAGGCTGTTCCCTTGGGTCCTGTCACTGGTCACCAGAGAGAAGAGATCAGTGCCTGCCCCTCCTCTGCCCCTCATAAGGAAGTTGTAACTGCAATGAGGTCTCCGTTCAGTCTCCTCCAGGCTGAACAGACCAAGTGACCTCAGCCACTCCTTACACAGCTTCCACGCAAGGCCCTTCACCTTCGTGGGCCTCCTTTGGATACTCCTTAATATCTTTCTTACATTGTGGTGCCCCAAACTGTCCCAATATTCAAGGTGAGGCTGCTCCAGTGCAGAGCAGAGCAGGACAATCCCCTCCCTTGACTGGCTGCGATGCTTTGCCTGATGCCCCCCCAGGACATGGTTGACCCTCCTGGCAGCCAGGGCACTGCTGACTCATATTCAACTTGCCATCAACCAAGACTCCCAAGTCCTTTTCCCGGCACTGCTTTCCAGCCTCTCATTCCCCAGTCTGTCTGTACATCCAGGGTTGCCCCATCCCAGGTGCAGAATCCAGCACTTTGCCCTGTTGAACTTTACATCGTTGGTAATTGCCCATCTCTCTAACTTGTTGAGGTCTCTCTGCAGGGTCTCCCTGCCTTTGAGGAACTCAACAGCTTCTTCCAACTTTGTGTCATGCGCAGACTCAGTATCCCTTCCAATCCTGCATCCAAGTCATTTATGAAGATGTTGAAGAGCACAGGGCCTAAGATGGAGCCCTGTGGAACCCCACTAGTGACATGTCGCCAGTCTGATGTTATCCCATTCACTATTACCCTCTGTACTCAACTCAGGAGCCAGTTGCTAACCCCCTGCATTATAAAAAAATAGCAGAACAAGCCCACCCACTAATAACATCAGTCATGGGTAAAACAATGCCCGCATACTCAGATTATGAATAGATAATAAAAGCTTGGATTTTAAGCAATACACTCTTGTAAATTAGAATTTATATAAGCTAACAGCACCACTGGAAGTTCAAGAACATGTGGCAATTTCACCGAGTCCTTTGTTTGTACAATAGACAACAAAATGAAAATTTTTAACATAGTTCAGTTCTCAATTCTCAGAGAATAAAAAGTTAGTTAGACCTCAGCCTTGAAACACACTACAAATTTCTGGCACGATAGCAGAAAACCTGCAATCCTACACTTCAGACATAACTTTCACATACTGCTGGAATAGCAAGAGCATTCAGCAACTGCCCCTCTGAATATTGGGGTGAGTTACGGGTGGAAAGGCCACAAAAACAGTTGAAGATCATGTGGGGAAGAAAATTAGACATACTAAAAAACCCCAAAATTTTCAGGTGTCACTTTCTGTCACGTGTATAAGGTTTTATCCCGTGTCAGAAGATGACTAAAATATTAAAATGTTCTTAATAATTTACTGATACTGCAATGTCAATAACGAACAAGCAAGTATAACAGTAAATAAAAACAGCGTACATGACTTGCGGTCCAAGTGATCACCTGAGGGAAATAATCTGCTTATCAGTACAAAAGGGCTATAGGGAAAAAAACCAACCAACCAACCAACCAACCAACCAACCAACCAACCACCTAAAAACAACAGCAAAAAACGAACCAAACAAAAAAGTCTCTTTTTGGTGAATAAAATAGCTGCTGCTCTTAAAACCACAACTTTTACTTTCTGAAAAAGGACTAAATTTCTTAACTTTCTGAAACATGTCTGAAAAATAGAAAGTGTCATTTCATATATCTACCCTAATTTTCTCCATTTTGAGTAAATTGTTAATAATGATTATCAAGCAATTAATAAAAAAAAAATTTTTAATCACTGATAGCCCACAAAACCTAAATTATATAATCAGTGTTATTTATGCTTATATTTAGAAAGAGTTAAAGCATTTAAAGAAAAAAACAAACCTGAACCCTGAAGAAACTACAAAAAATGATGCGAGTTAACTAGAGAGTACTGTCTACAAAAACACCAAGTATGAAGAAAATATCAATAATAAACATGTAAACAAAGGCTTGAATGTTGTGGTGGGTTTTTTTGTACATCACTATTTATATTACTTCATTTTTGTTTCAAAACCTCCAAGATTTTTTCAAGCTAAAGTAAGCAGAGGAAGCAGAGATGTACTCAGAATCACAAAGGTACTGCCTTATCACTCCAAACAAGCAAATGAATGCAGGAAAATTAAGAAGCTCTTCTATTTTCATTGCGGACAGCTTCATAAATACTGTGCAAACAAAAACCCACCCCCCCCCCTTTTTAAAATAGAAAAAAATAGCATATTTTTCACTGTTATAGAGTAGTTGAGAGTAGTTGAGAAATTATCAGCTTGGCACCTACTGATTTCCACAGTAAATTAGTTTGAACTGATCAATGGTGGCAAAAACATACCTGAAGAACATTAAGTCCTGATTTGCCTTGATCTTGCTTCTATATCAAGCTTCCCTTTTGCACAGGCTGAATCTCTGTAGTTAATAGTCATTTGTGCTTTCATTTCATTTAAACCACAGTAAAATCATTCATACTGAAATCACCACAGTCCATTGTTTATTTATTCATGAAATGCTTGACACTGAAAAGCATCCATCACAAGACAGAGAAACACACAACTTTTCCAGGGATCATGAGCACTTTCCCATTAATCTCCAAAACAAGATTTAGAGAGATAAAGACACATCCAAGTTGTTCCCTGTCCTTTCACAGTGTTTAAATTGATGATTATCAAAAACACTTACAGGCAGAGATAGACAGCAAAAATTGCCTCACTTCACCCTCTCCATTGCTGCAAATCAGAAACAGAATACAAGGCAATAACCTGCCACGGTGGCAATATCAAGTGATAGGATATGAAGCACCAATAATACAGAAAAATTTTTACAAGAAGTAAATATGACATGCCTCAAGAACATATTGAAAGAACTTGTTTCTTAAATGTGATTTTCTCCAACGAACTTCATGCATTATCATAACATGCTAAGGACCACAGACCAGCTAAATAACTACTTCTGCAACTTCTGTCATTAAAATGTTAGCCATAAATTATTTCAGATTTCACATCTCTTCATAAAACAATTCTTTCTCTTGTGTGTATTTCTTTCACAGACCATGAGCACCCAGAGAACACAGTACTTCTGATGCTAAAAAAACCACACAAGAGCCAATTGGTTCAAGTTTTGATTTTTGTTCAAGTTTTGTTCCCTTCCTATTTACAGAACACATCTCTTCTAAGAAATCTAAGTCATTTTAAGTTCCTACATTATTTTTTTAAAGCTCATTCATAATATTCATAATTCATTTTAAGTGACTGTTAAGGGAAACTAATCTCAATGCATTGTGCAACTTGTTATTACATGATGTTCCTCAATTTGGGTTAAACAATTCTATTAATTGCATTTTTCAGCCTGGGGAGGAGGAGATTTTGTTTAAATGTTAAAATCCATTTAAGGACATACGTAGATATTAGACACACATCTCAAATTATTTTGTCTGATTTATTAAAAATGTAATTCTATGCATCTTTGCATTAGAAATAAAGCATTTAAAATTAACTGTGGATATGTGATATAAATCAAGGGCAAAAATTGCTGCAAACTATTAAACACATTTAAAAAGATCAGAAAATGTTCTTTTACACATTTTAACCAAATCCAGTGCTCATCCAAACGTAGCTTCCCATACATTGCCAGCAAACAAAAAAGCCCTCAAGCTTTAACCTAGTCATTTTCTACTAAAATGTAAACAGTAAGAATTCAATTAAATGTACATTGAGTTCTGTGAAGACTTTTTATGTACCGATACATTCTCCTAACTCATAAAGAAAAAAATCAAGTGTTGTGCAGGTGCAGTTAAAATTCCTCAGCAGAACAGTGTGCCATGGCACTGGGATGCACTAATGTAGGACAAGCCTCAGCTTACTTGGAGTGCTGCACTGTGTCACATAAATACAGATTTCTCAAGCATTCAGTTACCAATTGTCATGCTTTCATGACTAATACCCCCCAAAAAATATCAGGTGAGGAACTAAAAGTACAAATGCAACAAGCAGTGTTTGAATCTTGGCTTCCTGCTTGCTAATTTAATTTCGATAAGCCTGAACCAGTGCCATCTGATGACAAAGTGTACCTTGTTCCCTGTTCTGCTGATGATCTTGGACATGATGACTTTGCCTCAGTAGAACTCTCAGTTCTTATCACAGTTGGACAATCAAACTGGTTTTTTTCAATTTTCCCATCCTAACCCAGCACTGACATCAACCATTTAATTTTATTTAAATGCAGTAATTTAAAAGTGAGAATAGCTTTTCACCTGTTTTTGTTTCTCCTGGTAATTTATTTCTAAGGAGAGCTATTTGCATTTCATATTTCAAATACTAAAAGAACACAGAATTTCTTTCAGCTTCTTTCCATTTTCTCATAGTCAAGGTGCTGAAAATCCCCGCTGTACTGCTGAGTGTGTAGCAAAAGCTTCACATAGGGAAAAACCAAGCAGAGGAGAGAGAAAAGGGAAGAAAAGAGAAAGGTGAAGTCAGGGGACGGGAATGAGAGTAGAAGTGAGGGAGGGAGAGACTGTGTGTGATAGGAAAATGGAAAGGAAAAGTTGGCAGCTATAGTAGCAGTATATACTTAATATATTTAATATACCACTAACAGCTACTTGACTCAAGATTTCTGATTAAAAACTCCTTAGACAATTGTCCTGCTCCATTACACTCGTTTTTGAAAACTTACTCTTACAGACCCCCACACAAGTAACTGACAACAAAACTTACACTAATGTGATAGTTTGATATAGGCCTTCCTTGGCAACGAGGTTGTAACTCAGAAAGTCAAGTATTCTATCCCGTTTTTCACGTAAGCAAGGGTATAAATAAGAAGGAAGAGGAGGCTCTTGCTCTCTTCTCTTCCGGTGGTCTGAGCACGCAGGTTCTCTGCTGTCGGTCCTACTCGTGTGGAGCAGTGAGGCCTAGTGAGGCTTTGTAGGTCGCGGGAGGCAGCGGGTGCCGGCGGTCGTTTGGCACAATTCTGCTATCTCAAGGAGAGTAGGAAGCTTTTCTTTTACTAGTTCTTTATTGGTTGCTCCCAAGTTTCAACTGTGCATATCTGTTTTCCCTTTTCCCTTTCCCTTTTCCCTTCCGAGGGGGTATTCAGGATTCCTGTTACTATGTACATAGTATTTTAACTGCATATAACTGTACTGTATATAAAAATATATATATATTTTAATATAATTTGGTTGGTTTCAGCTTCTTCAGTTTCTATAATTTTTTTCCTTTGCCCTAAGAGAAGAAGGGAGAGGGAGGATTTCATCTGTGGGTTCAGGCATTTGGCAGGGAGCCAGGTCCGAACCACGACAATTAATCATACCTTTCTCCTTCCTGATTACAGAGGTAAACTTTTTATTTTACACATGACAAAAAACTCAATATATTATTTTCCTACTTCTCCTGTAACTCAGAATATGCTCATGAGTACTTAAGAGTTCGCTGGCAAACCTTCAAAAATGACAAATAATTTATTACTCGTGAAATTCCCAGATAAAACCAAATTGTGGTTTTCTTTCTAAATATACACAAAAAACCCACATCTGTTTTCTTTCTAAATATACACAAATTTAGACTCCTCTTCAGACTAAAGCAGAGAAAATGAACAGACAGAGATTTTTGTTCCTGCTTTGGTTAAGATAAAAGCAAAGAGAACAAAGACTGGTAAAAAATTTCAACTTATTACAGACTACCTAAGAGCCAACAGCATGATGCAAGTGAACCTCATTCAACATTGAATTAATAAAAGTAAGATGTGCAACACACAACAGGATTTCTGCTGTTGAGGTGTTTGACCTTCTGCTTGCAGCTTAGGAGACTGATTTCCAAAATGGACAAAATCAGCTCTAGATAGGTTTTCAGTAACTAAACAACAGATTGCAGGTACTGGCATTAGGTGGTCTGGTACCAAGGCTAAGATGAAAACAGAGAACATATTTCCTATGTGTCAAATGGAGCTATTAAAAATGACACTGATATATTATTCTCCATGATCTTTGGAAGAAAAAGAAATCACTTGTCACAAAGACATCTTTCCTTGTGTTCCCCCACTTGAATTTCAGAACACTTCAGTGCTAGAACAGGTTTCCTAGGAAGCAGCACGGTATAAGAAGAAAGACATAGTTTTGTACTGAATACTCATAGCACCCAATAATTGCCTCAGAATAGACAATGAATTTAAAATAAATTATGAGTCTTTCAGGTTTACATTTTTATGATGCTATAATTTTCATAAAGACTTCTAATTTGACCTGCAAACTTGGTAACTGCTTTCTGCCTTCCTTTCCCTATTATCCAAAATGACACTTGGGAAAAAAAAGCAGTTTCGTAAACTTTACTGAAGTGCAACATATTCATGTCCAAATAAACTACTGGTAACAAAATGAACAGTTCCTCATCTTCCATTAGTTATCACACTAATCACCTAAATCAAACTAATATTAGCATCATTTCCAATATATTCTAAAGTTTACTCCATGCACATAATGGTGCAAATTCATATCAAATAACTAGCATGAGATATTACACCTTGCTGACTTGATTATAGTTAATTTTTTGATGCTTCTGTTTTATTTGCAGTGGAAAACTGTAATAAATCAAGATTTTCAAAATTTAATTTTATTCCTTACCTGTATGATTTTAGGAGCTGATTTTTAAATGCATTTAATGTCTGAAAAACCTTACATTTTTTAAATTCACGGAAGACAGTTCAGATCTGTGGAGGGTATTCTCCTTACAATTAAAGGAACATTAAAAAACAATGTAATTGTTTTTAAAGAAGCAAACATTCTTCAACATGGAGCTATCTGTAAATGTCAAATAAACTGAAACAGTAATACATTTGTGCTAAGAAGTGAAAGCTTTCCATTTTTAAATAATATTTGAAAATCAGATAATGGTCAAAACCAAAGTAACTATGCATCAAACTGCAAATGTTTTGCTGATTTTTGGCAAAATTTCTTTTGCCAACTGACAGGTATATACCAAACAACACACAGATCCATTGTACCTGCATCACAAATCAGGACTGCGCTAGTAAACCATAATCAATTCCTAATTAACATAAAAACATTATATACACAACGGTTTGAGTTCATCAGAACTTGGAATGACCACAGCTTGGAGGAGCTACCTGCAAGAAGTAATGCACACATATCCACCTCCTTATCTGCTACTGCTTGCAATCCAATTTAGTATGCTTGGTTTCCAGCTTAGTTCACATAAAGTGCCCTCATAAGCTCCTCTTTCCTCTAGAGAAGCCTTGAGGCCACTTTGTTCTCAGCAATTTTTTTCTCCAAAGGTTTTGAACCTTTGGCTTTGGGATTTCACTGTTCATATTTTTTCATGCCTACTCCTTCTTCTGATTTTATTTTAACAGTAGCTACCATTTCTAATTACATGTCATTTCATCCTCTGTTCGTGTGTAACTGCTGATTCTCCAGCTTCCTTCTGCAGTCTTTTTCTTTCTCCTATGCTAATTTTGTAAAACAGAAGTCTGAATCTACACAAATGCTATTCAAGGGAGATGGTGATATTTTATTCTGCATAATTTCTTCATTATTTAAGGTCACAGGTTTCAATTCAGTGTTGTCTCCTCCCTGCCTCTATCCACACAACCTGTTAAAATATCTAGTTGCTTGTATGGTATGACTCCTGACACATGTGCTACAACGTGCCACCTTCTGTCAAATTATGTTGTCCTTCCAAACAAGCCTCCTCTTCATAATTTTTGTCTTCTGTGTCTTTTAAAAATCTTATGAGGATCTACTTAGCATAGATGTTGAACGGCTATGAAAAATAACACCTTTTTTTGACCAGCAGTATTGAGTATTATGCTTTTTTTAAATCTCTTTCCTTCAGTTCCCATCACACTTTCCTGTACCTTCCTGTATGTATGGGATGACCAGTTTGCCAAGCAGCCGCACCTCTTCTGTTTTCATTCAGTGCACAAAGTCCTCTGGCCCCAACTTCTTTTGTCCTGCCCTGTCCTGGATCAGTGAAGCCTTTGAGTACACTAGGGCTTCTCTTTAGGAGATGGTAACAGTGCCCCTTCCCATCTTCTCTAGCAAGAAGTCACAGAGGAAATGAAAAAAGCCGAAGAGCTGTCCTGCAGTTACTGTAAATGTGAGGAAGGAAAGAAGAAGCAAAAAGGGGCTTTCAATTCTTTCTTCTCCAACACCAAGTACTCCTGTGGCTGCAAGATGGGTAACCGAGGATTGAGAAGACAGAAAGAAGAGGCAAAGTGAAAAGGTGCTCTCCTCAGTAACCAGGTCTGCCTTCCAGAAAGAAGCATGTTCCACTGTGAGTTAGTGTACTTTATGCATTTGTCTGATTGAGATGAAGTTTTTAAAGGCTGTAATAATGGGTTTTTTTCTGTCTTGTACAGCTTTGAGCAGTTTGCCAGCACTTAAATAATTAATATCAGCAATAATAACAACAACAAACAATGATAAGTGCACTCTATGGATACTGAATCTCTTTGTAGGGTCCCCTAGAAGACATTAGGTGTCCTCCCCCATAAATACTTAATAAAGATTTGATTTCCAGGCACTTCCAGTGTCTAAAACGTTCTCTTGAAAAGCCTGTGAAAGCACACTACTGTTAAATGAAGACCAGCGAGGGAGGGATATTACTTCTGCACTTTACAAGTCTGGGCACTTTATGTCAAATGATACATGTTATTAGAGCTTTGTCTTGAGTAATGCTTTTAATTTTATATATCAAATGAGACAGACCATTGTGCTGATAGTAGAGAGTTAGGAGTGACTTATCTGGTAAATATTTAGACAGAGGTAACCATACTGCAACTTACATGTTAAAAGAGTAAGTTGGTGCATCCAGATGTACAATTAAGAGAAGAGACCATGAGGTATCCTTTAACCAATATTATTTTTAACATTAAGTCCAGTCTGAAAATGAAAAGTCAATCTGAGGGAAGCCAGAGGAAAAATCAATTCTACTATACTGTAGAACTACACTGTTCTACAGAATATGTTCAACACAAAATATAACAGTAACTCGTGTGGCATATCTAAGAAAGGTGCACAACCTTTGGGGTAGATCCTCTTAATGGTAACATTGCCTTTAATCAGAGCAAATGGTATTAAATTATTTTTACTTTTTTATTCTTATAAATCAGTGTGATATTCTTCGGGGTATTGGAAGGTCCAGGGATACCTGAAGCTTTATAAATTTAATAGCTTTAGAAATAAATTATTTTTATATTTATTTTTATCTTCATCTGCACTGTGTATATAATTTTTAAATTTTGAAGACAGTCTCTGAAGAGGTTTCTGAACATAATATAAACTTCTTAGTTATTATCACATAAAGACTTCCATAATTATGTTTATGACTGTGCACCTATGGTACTCATTAATAATAAACACAGTCATTCTGCCCTCTATCACCTCATTTACTATAATTTAAATAATTTTTAAAAGGTTTTTTCCCCCTCTGTTTCTTGCTAGTTCTGTTGCATGAACACCACAACCCAGCAATAGGTTTGGTGTGGATGTCCTCTGAGGCAAGCTCTTGAAGCTTTTAAGACGGGAAAAAAGGAACACACTGATCTGGGGTGGCTCTCTCACAGGCAGGAGCTGTTAGGGAAAACATTACAAAGTGGAGGAAAGGAGGGCAGGGAGCCTGCAAAAACGACTGTGGAGTCCTGCTAAGGGAGAGGCTGGTACACCTGTGACTAGCAGAATAAATCTACCTGCCTACACTCACAGTACCTTGGGATACCTCTGTTCCTTCACTAACAACAGCACTGAGCTTGATGTTCTCCATTATAAGCTCAATATAAATTCTTACAGCCTGACTGAAACATGTTTTCCCTCTTCACAAGCACATACACATAGTGACACTGGACGATGACAGAATTATTTGGTACACTGAAGTTATTTGAATCATCCTGTGCCTCACTGTTCTGTACATTTTATCCCAACCTATCTGTCAGATTCACCATTCAAATTTTATGCTCCCTAGGTCAAACACCTAACCTCTACATGATATTTAAGACTAATAATAAATGGAAACCCACTATAAGGTAAAAGACTGTATTTGCTTTGAAAATAAGCTAAAATGTTTCTGAAAAGGAAAATACAGTGATGACACATTCACACCTCCAGGCAAAACTCACTATTGCTTAGTGAGTGTAGTGTGGAAATCTAAACTGGCACAAGTGTAGCAGTTCATTCCCATCAGCCTCTGTCCTGCACCCTCACCAGGAGCATGGTAGCAGCGTCACTGTGACACTCACCCTGAGGCACAGTGTCCCCATACTGTGCCAAAGGCACCTAATGAAGGTCCCAGGGTGCTGCTTCATGACTGCTGCAGACAATCGTGCAGGATGGAGCCCTGTTCACACAGGCTACAGCATTGCTATACAGCTCTGCAGCACTCCCTCCTGCCTCACTAGGGATCATTCCAAACTGTCTACCTGGGAATTTCTCTGAGAGGGATGCTGTCATCAACAGACAAAACGTTCCTTCAGAAAGCAGGTTAGCAGAAATAAGTTGAACCACTGGCCGCTGAACCACTGGTGGTCTACTGGTCACTATTTTCAATTTCTGATTTTATATAAATATACAAGAATACACATTTCATATTTTCAATCCATCAGAGTCTTTAAACTGTAAAACAGTCCAAATTCTCCATAAAATGTACTTCTAAAACCTAGTCTCTGTAATCTCTGATTCCTAATTTCACAAAGTATAATAACCTGGAACTTGCATTATCTTAAATAATAGCAAAGAAAAATATTATGCTTTAACTGAGTTACTATTCAAAACACATGTATAACTTAGTTTAAAACCACTTACTGTACCCGTGTTCAGCCATATTGACTGGTTTGTTGGACAGATAGTTTTACCGTGTGACTAAGACACAGATAATGGTTTTATTTGATTTATAATTTAATTCCATGTTTTCATATATATGAAACATCCCGATGATATCCTTTTCAGAACATTAAGAGCCTCTAAATTCAAGCAGAATGACACCCACTTGTTACAATACTGTATTATCTAATGGAAGAAACCTTTCAATAATTAACAATTTTCCACTTAAAAACAACTGTTTTGTGTCTGGATATGTAAGAGAAAAAAACCTCCTGCAACTAAGGGCATTAAAAAACCCCCACGGTATTATAAGATTGAGGTGGAATATTCTTCTATATATGTATTTTAAAATTAAAATCCGAACAGCATTTTACTCCAGGGCATTGTTTCATAAATACCTGGTAAGTTTTCTTCTCAAAGCAATTAAATATAGATTATCTATTAGAATAATTTAAGTTTTGCTGCTCTCATAGAACCCAGGAAAAACAAACACTGAGTGCACTATGTTAGGCTCAGAAATACCAGTAGGAAGTTTGCTATGAATCAACTGTGTGCAAAAAAACCAATTATCCACAACCTCTTAACTGAAAAAAGAACTTCTTTTATTATTTAGAATATAAGTATTATATTTACTTCTACATGAAAAAGAAAATGCATTAACATACATACTATACTAAAGATGAATAATGGCTTTCTTAGGGAAATGTAAAATTATGACACTTCACTAATGCTGGCATCAAGGGAGCTTTCTAGTTGTATTTTCATGATATTAGGGCCATCTCACACGGTTATTTAGTATTTGTTTCATATAGATTCCATTAGTGAGACCAGTCCCATCAACAGCTCTCTGATAACTTGAGTAAAATGCCTACTTAAGTTAGGCTACTGGTTGCTGATTATTCACTGGTTATAAAGAACACAGAATGACAGAATCACTTAGGTTGGAAAAAATCCTTCAAGATCATCAAGGTCAACCATCAACCTAACACTGCGAAGTCCACACTAAACTATGTCTCTAATTGCTACATCTACACATCTTTTTAACACCTCCAGGGATGGTGACTCCACCACTGCCCTTGACAGCCTGTTTCAATGCTCAACAACCTTCCCCCATGAAGAAATTTTTCCTAATAAACCATCTAAACCTACTCTGCCTCAACTTGAGGCCACTTCCCTTCGTCTGTGTTACTGGAAGAAGAGCCTGAACCCCACCTCACCACAACCACCTTTCAGAGAGTTGTAGAGCTCCCCTGAGCCTCCTTTTCTCCAGACTGAACAACTCAGTTCCAGCTCTCTCAGCTGCTCCTCAATAGACTGGAGTTCCAGACTCTTCCCCAGCTCTGTTGTCCTTCTCTGGACATGCTCCAGCATCTCAGTGTCTTTCTTGTAGTGAGGAGCCCAGAACTGGGCACAGCACTTGAGGTGTGGCCTCAGCAGTGCCCAATACAGAGAGCAGTAATTACAAGTCTGTTTGCAGTAAGTTATGGTATTATCTTACGCTGTATCTCAAGTGGGTTTAAGAGCTATGTAGAAGTTATGATAGCAATTGAGGACATACATGCTATTTTTTCTTCAAATACAACTTTCTGAATTATAAGTAACAAAGTAATTTGCCAATTTTAAACATACTTAACATTACTGAAAAAACCCAATCAAACAAAACAACAAACAACAAAAAAGGCAACACTAGTTATAATAAGCACTATTCAGTAGAAACCTTCTGAAGTAATCAATCAAACTGGGTTAGGACTTTGCATTTTCATGGGAAGAACGTGCTGAAGAACAACATCAGAAATAAGGCTTTTTATGAAAAGGATGATTTGAATTAAGTGACCTGAGACTTCAGTCAACTGCAGAAGACAATGGGCAATTCCCAAATAGTTTGCAGTGTGCTTGTGGAAATTTTTGACAGAGGAGATAACTAGAACTGAGACTTTTTAAGACACATTTTAACTAGAGGGCTGCGAACATAAAGTTGAAGACAACTTAACAAAAGTTATCTTGAAATAAGGGTTCAAGGCAAAGTCACTATGAACTTGTTAGATTCCAAGTATTTCAAGTCTTCATCTTCTTTCCCTTCTTCTTTCTTTTTTTCCAGTCATTAGGGAAACAAAATTAGTGGTGAAACAAGCAGAGTTTATCAGAATTTAGGAAGAAAATCAAGAAAAAGACTTTGTGGATACAGCAAAACTCTTCAGGGCTCTTCAACTCAGAAGTGATTTAAAAGAAATGGATACTGTGTCAAATGTTTAAGAATAACAGACTGACAATTTTGGGACAGAATGAGAAAGAACCAGGCACAAACTGAAAGAAAACTAGCAAGGGACAAAGAACAATACAAAATATGTCAAAAGTATGCTCAGTAATTACAGGAAGACCTGGGAAAAGATTGCTAGATTATTCTATTGCAGAAGAAACCTGTCAACACAAGATGCTGAAAGACCAGAAATAAATACCCTTTTTACTTTAGACTTCACTGAACGGATCGCCTGTGAGCACATGGCTAACTCAATTACAACAATAAGAAAGCCTCAGACTGATCTGGATGATGGACTAAAATGTGTGTTCTTTAAATCAAAAAGCAACCTTGCTTCTGAGCAGTAGCGAGGTGGTCTTCAGTTGCAGTAAGAAACATTCAGTTCACATGTTGATATACGCTTTCCACTGGTGAGAAAATAAGACATTGCAATAGATTGCCTGAAAATAATGTGAGATCTACAGAAAGGGATTTTTTAAGAACAAGACAGAATCAGATACAACAGAATACTTTCTAGCAGAGATGAATGTCAAGCCTCGTTTTCTATGTCTGAGGCAGTCTGCGCGCAAATGACTCTGAAAACCTCTGAACAGTGATCATTACCATAATCTGGAAGGTATCACAGGGCATAGACATTATGCTGCTTCTAAAGAGGTTTCAGCAGTTTGACCTTCATCACCTGACATTTGTAAAAAACTTCCATAACCACTGCAATGTGCTGGGGAAATCATAAGCCATGTAGATGCACCCCCATGTTTGTTGTTTTTGGTGGTGGGCTGTTTTTTTGGGTTTTATTAACTAATGAAGTTAGCACAAGGTTAAGGAAGGAGAAGTGAGGCAAACAAGAGGCAAGTAATATAGTAAGGTATAAAATGGCAGAAAAAATAAGGTAAGTAGTTATTTCCTTTTCTTAAAATAGAAATTCGAATGGCACTGATCTTTTCGTTTATGTACTGTATGAGAATATGTTGAAACAGCATTTAGATTAAGAATTATTTGAGAGCTATTTCACATCATGAGTTAAAAATGACAGGTAGGCAAAGCTTTCACGCAGTGTTAACAGACCAGAATGCCCAGCTGCAGTTAAGGCAGAGACACAACGTGTACAGCTCAACTAAGTGACTTCCATCCTCATTCCACCTGGCAAAATATCCAGTACTTGTGTTACCTTCACACGTAATTTTGCATGCTCATACACTGCAGCTGTAGGCCCCAAGTTCCTGCTGCCCACTGGGCTCAATGGCTGTATTCTGACTACCGCAGCTATTGGAGTTTGTCCCTGAGCCTGTCCCTCAGATTTATACACAAATCCAGGCTAAAAAAAGCTGCAGAGAGAAAACACTGATGACTGTTCTCAGTAGATTTTATTTGAGGAAGCAACACACTAGGGTACATGGAGAATGCATTAGGATGTATTATATTTTTTTGAATACAGAAGAACTTTAGCAGGCTGAAGAAGACCAGCACAATGGTGTGATGCTAAAGTATGAAAAACTACCTGAAAAGTTGTGGTAGTGAGCCATTTCATTCCACAAAATCTTGTCAGATCACCCTATGAAGTCAATGGATCAAGAAGCTTTGAAAAGGCTGTGCAGTTTCCAGAAAATTTTAACACGAATGCTAGAGAATTTACCTGGAGATCGGGAGATCAGAACAAGCTTCCAGAGTTGTGTATCATTTGTTTTACATGCCTCATGATGAATTGGGCTTGATTAATAAAAGGAGGCCTTGTTCAGTTATCTTGTGAAAAATTTCTTAAACAGTTAAAACATGGAAGCACTGCAATAACCTGAACTGTAGTAAAAACAGCTTCTCAACAAGAATCCGCAGAAAACGTCACAGAGAAAGCGTTTATGAAGTGGTAAGCTAGAATAGTAGTAATAAACCTATGGTATATGGTGTCTAACCCCAAAGTGCTCAAGAATGAAACTCTCCCAAATGAGTTATTGAATACTAATTGCAGTGGTAGTATGTGTCTTCCAACTCTAAAAATTTATTTTCCTTTTTTAAAATGAAAGTTTAAAACACAAAAAATGTATTGACACTGCTTCATTTGGTAAGGATATATCCATGAAGATTAACATACAGAAGAGAGAAATGGACTTTCACTCTAAAATTGTAATTCAAAAATGTTAAATATAATATAAGCAAGAGTGGAAAGCACTAGTCACATCAGCTTTAATATTAGTTAGTTTATTGCTGTCCTCCTCTACACAAAAAAGGTTCAAAAGACTGAATCTTAAAACATTACTTCTTTAAAGAAAAAAAAACAGAATTAGATTTTCATTGGAAAAAATTATATATTATGCTACACTCAGCCTTTGTTGTTGCTTTTAAATACAGAAAACCTCCTTTTATTAGAAAAGCAGTATTTGTATTATAAGTTTATCAGTAAGAAAGTGTGTTTCAGTAATGTGTAAAATTATTCATCTTTAAAAATGTACTTAAAAAAGTATTTTTTGCTACCCAGTAAATGCAATGGGAATGGATATAATATTTATTTTTTCAACAGGACATACTCAGTGCTTCTTGGAATTGGGAACACCTCAGCAAATTCCCTGAAGAACTGTTGTTTCAAGTTCAGAGCAGTGAATTTTCTTTGATGAATTGCTAACAATTAAAAGATGCTGGAAAGTATGATTGAACTTGTCATTGCTGTCATAAAGGACTAAACCAACACACAAAGGTTCAGTTCCTGGCTGCAATTTTAATCACATTCCAATGAAATATTAAAACAACCTGCTTCTCCAGAATGTGTTTTAGCTAATTGTTACAGTTTTATAATTTAGGACTTTTTTCTTTCAGTGGAGCAGTGTGTATGGGAAGGCTGGAGAGATGAGCTAAAACTCACTACTTCCTCTCTCCTTTCTCTGTGTATTTTTTTCAGTCTTACACTGGGAAGACAACTCTGAGAGCATTAAACATTGTTTAAGTTCCCCCAACATGGAATTTCCCCCATTGCAAATACTCGCTCTGGCTTGACAGGGCTCTTGATAACCTAACTAAGGCCCTGCTTTAGTTCAGAAACAGGTAGGCCAGGTGATTCTCACAGACATCTGTGACGTGAGACTTTTCTATGATTCCAAGAACGTTATCATTGCAAGCCTCACTTTAACCATCTGCCTTGCTTATCAAATGTATTATGGAAAACAAGCATGCAGAAAATGCCAAAATATATAAAATAAGGAAGTGCTACAAGTGTTGCTTCAGTATTTTAAAGTGTGAAAAAAGGAAACAAATTACTTTTTTTTCTGCTGCTGGGGTTTTTCAGTTGTGTTAAGGTAAATAAGGTCACTAGATAAGCAAGTGGATAGCTGAAAGATTATGAGCTCATGTACACATCTATAATGCAATGATAAGTTTTGAATTTGTCAGAGGAGCATCAAGAAAAAAGACCTACTGATTTTTAAGGACCAATCTCACATAAAGAATTCCTCATCAGCTGAGTAATTACCTGGGTGATTTCAGCAGTTGTAGTCCAAATCTCTCTAAGGTTTTGTTAAATCATTGAGAAATCAGCTGCTTTTTGAACGTGAGATGTTCATACTTCAAGTTGCTAGTGTAGAAATAAATGACAAAATCATGAAGATAAAAGATTTCTGCATAACACCAAAGTAACAAAAAATCCAGTTTCCAAAAGATTTCCTCTGCCTGCTATTCCTCTGTTAGGATTGCACATATTTATTTTTGTTATGTAGGGTTGAGGGGAAATATCTTTCAGATAGTTACTGACATTCCAGATTGACAAAAACTTGTGTAGTGTACTCAGTATGAGGAACTTACTGAAAGTATAAAACTACTACCATGAACATTTAGCGGCAGCACTTAATATCTAATTCAATGACTGGAACTACAGAATCAACTCATCATCGCATAAATGTAGAGATTTTACTGGTTATAGCATTAAGATTCGAGAATTTTTAAGTATGTGGTAGATATTGTGCTTTACAATAGTGGATGGTACCTTCTTTTTCACACTACTATAACAACGGGTCTGATTCACACAACAATTACTCTGCAGCAACTTAAGAGAAGTCAAGAAAGACTAATTAACTTCACTCAAGAAACAGTGTTGTTCCTGTAGTGTTGATCTTTTTAGCCTCATGCCCCAGGAGTAAACATCCAATTAAAATCTGAAGCAAAGATACTGATATTGAGCTCAAGATTCTACAGTACATTTTTTATACACATAATAGGCTATATATGCCTCACTGCAAGCAAGCACTTCATGTCTACTGCACCACTGATGAGAAAGCAAAGCAATGTACTGATTTTGAAAATATATAGTAAATCCTATATGAAAAAAACTGTAAGGATGAACTAATTATCCTGCTAGTCACAAGCCAAGTCAATTTAATTAGAAAGATCGTTACTAGCACACAAAGGAATCTTCAAGATTATTTTAGACACACTTAACTCTGTGGTTGCTGGTTTGGCTCTAAGAGAGTTAATTTCCTGCATAGTAGCTAGTAGGTTATGTTTTGGATTTGTACAGAAAATATGAGAAGCAAAAAAGGCCTTGACTCTGCATAAGCACTGCTTGGCAATAACTAAAATACTCATCCCTTTAATATTGACATTGTCTTCAGCACAAATCCAAATCATAGAATCAGGGAATGTTATCTATAATAGCTCCATGGTAGCTACTGTGAAGAAAATGAACTCTATCCCAGCATAAACCAGCACAGTGACATGTATCCATCAAGTTAATATAGAACAAACAGTTTCAAAGTAATGGCACATGGTTCAATGAAGTATTAAATACAACAGCCCATGACCTTGTTATTTAACAGTTTTAAACAGTTTTTTTAATGAGAAAATGAGATGTTCCTCGTTTTGAAAGAACAAATGACAAGCCAGAAGAGAGAAAAACAGCATTCTGCAGCTTCTTAGTAAGGGTTCCATTTACTTTGAATCCAAAAACTAGGGTTTAATGCCTATTGCATGAGCAAACTTCACCACTTCTTCCACAAAGTGACTAGTTACATAAAATAAGTATGCAAGACATTCTATGAATCTTGAAATCTGCACCTAAAGATTTAGATTTAAAAAAATGCATCTGGAATATGGTCCTGAAAGAATATAAGTATCTATGAGGGAAATTCATGAAGCTTAACTTCAGCAAGGCCAAGCTGCCTGGGCTCTCTCTAAAATCACTAAGAGGTAAGGGAGAGAGAGAAACTATCCAAGCTATTTAGTAGCTTTGAGTTCTCTCTGCAAAACTTCCTCTCTTGCCTTTTTGTCCCCTAACATTTCCTAAAGTATATTGCCACAGGAATACTGAGTTGTGGTTATCCTTGTTCATAGATGGTAACTTCTTTTCAGTTAATTTTACTGTGTGTCTACACATGCAAGCTGAGTACGATCAGATGTTTACACTTTCACTCTGTAGGTAATTTAAAAAAAGGTAAAAAATTGAGCTTGTCTGCCCATTGTGCCACTTCTGTGCAACAAGTAAAAGCGTGCGAATGAATCTTTGAAAGCAAAAATGACAATATCTGTAATAACATGAGGATGTGCCATATCAAAATTACATCTCATAGGAACTTGTAAGTTTACATATACAGTGCTGTTGTTTAATTAAAAGTTGGAATGCCAATTTAAAACCCCCAAAGATTCCTTAGAAAAAAATCTATTTTAAAACTAAATCTCAAAACATAATTATTATTCAAGTCTAAAATAATGACAGGGATATTCTGATTACTTAAAAATGTATTTGCTATGAAAAAAATTAGAAGTTATTACAATAAAAATAAATTCTATCAAGCTGAAGTACAGAAATGCATACTTGGGACAATAAAAATGAACAAATAATCTTGTATCTGACATAAAATGCTATTACATAAAAAGTAAAAAGTCTTCTGCAATCAGTCCAGAGAGAGAGACTGAGACACGACACTCTCTTTCCTAGAAATTAGTTAACAGACTGGGAAAAGGCAATTACAGAAGAAGAGTTTAGTTACTGTTATATGCAGCCAATTCTCATCACCAGGAGTGCTGCTGTTAAGTTCACTAATGACATCACTTGAAGGGAGCTGCATACGACAGATTACTATGGTTTCTTAAGAACTGCAATATAAAGTAAGTTTTTTAAGAATTTTCTGGGAGTTAGGATCTTTCATTAACTGAGGTTATCCACAGAGCACCTATTAATTTGATTGTGTAAAGTTACTTCCTTCACCTTGTTTTCCTTTGCTCACTTGTTGCTAGAACATATATTCTGTATTTCTAGAGCTGTGAGACACTTCATATTTTAATTAAAATTTTTCCTCACAAATTCCTGGCTTCTAAGTTAAAGCCTATCCATTTAAAGTAAGTTTTACTAGAAGCTTTTATTTAAAAATCTGGCTGAAGATACCTGAGCATTAATTCTATGTCACAGAAAAGATTATTTCCTGCACACACTGGAAAAAAATGGAATTTAAATGGGTTTCTAAACACAATTGATACTAAGAGCAATATTTGATCTTTTTTGCTACATTTTTTCCATTAAGTGGAAAACAGAAGGAAATTAATCTGTAAGTAAACACCTGAAGTTCTGACCTTTAGATTCAGTCTATATGCTAATCCCTCCTAGTTAGGAATTGGTTCCCCAAATCATCAATATGGAACACTAAGCATAATCCTTCTCTGAGATTCAAAGAAAAAAGCTTGGTAAACACAAAACTTTTCGAATTAATTTTAGTTCAAGGAAAAAAAAGGAACAAAACCCAAATATTTGAAAAATCTATATTTTAAAGAGTTTCAGCTTGCCACAGAACTTACGTTTCATATTCCTATACAGCTGCTTTCTTCTGCGCTATCAATAAAAACTAACACTGACCTTCCTCCTAGAAGGTTAAACTCCTAGCTTCTGTTTGAAATGCTGGAGTGCCTTTCCTCAGAAGAAATGCTACATCTACGTGCTGCCAGCAACGAGAAAGAATACACTATTGCTCCGACCCTTCATTAGTCAGAGGATCTTGGCAACAGCAATAGTGCTTATACACGGCCTCTGCATGAAAAACTGTTTTCAAAGGTAACCTTGCCAAGGGCTATGTTCTGTCTTGGCAAAAGGAGGCAAACTTTTAGTTTTCTACCAATCATTTTCCTCTGCATGAGAAACAGGTGTTATGATAGGAAATGGGACTTGGAGCAGGAACAAAATAAAATTTCTCTAAGAGTAAGTTTGGTTTGGGAAAAAAATCAGAGATAATAAACCTGAAGGGCTTACATGTTTTTGCAAAATGCAAATCAGTAAAACTGGTACAGGGATTAAGTGCTCTTTTTCAAAAATGACCATGGAGATTATAATCATTAATTAAAATCATGTAAATAATATTCTGAAAGAACTCTTGCCTTTTATCTCATAGGTTTCAAATGGCCTAATGGTAAAAGGTTTAGTCTCAAAAGAGCTATTCTAATTAAAAAAAAAATTAGCATAATTAATAAATGTGACTAGGCTTGCAATCTCACCACTTGCTATGACAATTTTTTAACAGAGAAATGAGATTATATTTTTAAGTATCATTATACCAGGTTACAATGGATTATACTCTTATATGTCCCCTTACATATTTTCAGTCAATTCAGTAAGTACTGGTATTAAAAGCTTTTTGACTTGTGGTCACTTATTACCACTACTCTTTAAAACACTGCATATGATAGTATTTCTTCTCCTCATATTGTAAAACTCCTGTAATTCATCTGTACTGATATATAATCAAAATACACAAAACAGACAGACTCAGCAAAAATAATTACAAAATAGGATTTATCCATACAGCCCATGGGTTATCTCTATAATTTCTCTATGGGAATACAGTGAAGGAATATGGCCCTTTCCACTTCAGCTTTTTCACAAAACTTCAAATTATTCTGGCAAGGAAGAGATACCTCTTCTGTATCACATATTGAGGCTCAATTATGATACATCGTCTATTTCATGAAAACAAGATGGGAATTCCCTTGTTTTACATTGAACTCAAAGTATGCTTTTAGGAGTCCTTAACTGCATTTCCAGGACTCATACAGAGGGATGATTTAATCTTTTTGTAAAAAGTAAAATAAAACAGAAGAGCATATTTAATGATTTAAAACAAATTGCACTGACATTTGAAGGAAAAAATGTTTCCTAAAAAGAAATCCTGAAAAGTTTAAATTATATTCAAAGTTATTTTTCAGTTTTGAAGTGTATTGACAAACTGAGTCTTTTAAAATCTGCTCCCCCATCCCCCCACTCCACCGCAGAAGAGTAATTCTTATATTGCAGCATTACATGGGGATAAGAATGATAATGCATGGTTACAACAACCCCATGCAATGCTAAAGGCTGGAGACAGAGTGGCTGGAAAGCTGTTTGGGGAAAAAGGACCTGTGGGTGCTGGTCAAGACCAGCTGAGCATGAGCCAGCAGTGCTCAGGCGGCCAAGAAGGCCAATGGCATCCTGGCTTGGAACAATAGCGTGGAAGGAGGACCAGGACAGTGACTGTCCTCGTGTACTGGGCACTGGTGAGGTCACATCTCGAGTTTTGTGTCCAGTTCTGGGCTCCTCACTATAAGAAAGACACTGAGGTGCTGGAGTGTGTCCAGAGAAGGGCAACAGAGCTGGAGAAGGGGCTGGAGCACAAGTCTCATGAGGAGCAGATGAGGGAGCTGGGGGTGTTTCAGCTGGAGAAA
>VXAY01005790.1:87694-100462 GCA_013399855.1 Oxyruncus cristatus | reverse complement strand
CCTGTAGCGCTGCAGGGGGTTGTTGTGGTCAAAGTGCAGGACCCGGCACTTGGCCTTGTTAAACCTCATCCCGTTGGAATCAGACCATCTCTCCAGCGTGTCCAGGTCCCTCTGCAGAGCCCTCCTGCCTTCCAGCTGATCGACACTCCCCCCAACTTGGTGACATATGCAAATTTGCTAATGGTACATTCAATCCTCTCATCCATTCTTCCATCTAGTTCTGTTTGCTCTGTTGGGTTTCAACCACTAACTCCTTAGCTGGTACATGGTGCACTGAACTGACTGTAATTTTAAGGAAATATATTTGACACCTAAAACTCACTTAAGGTAGTCTCAAGTATAATACTATTTGATACTCCACTTTGTGAGAACATTCAAACAAGGAGACAGAAAAGCCTTGATGAATTATTTAGTGATATGGCACAGTGTGGTCTGACTTGACAAAATATGCTTACTTATGCTCTCCTACTCTAGAAAAAGAGCCTCTGTTTCTGGGTTTGTATATGAAATAACAAGTTTATTATTTCATTTCTTCTTCATTAATATCAAAGTGCCTTATCTATATCAACTCAGCTCAATGTCAGAAAAAAACTTAAAGGAATTGGGCAA
Organism: Oxyruncus cristatus; assembly: GCA_013399855.1. Classification (NCBI taxonomy): domain Eukaryota; kingdom Metazoa; phylum Chordata; class Aves; order Passeriformes; family Cotingidae; genus Oxyruncus; species Oxyruncus cristatus. The sequence goes on along the minus strand of VXAY01005790.1, from coordinate 99,853 downwards.
GTGTACAGGTCCAAGCCTTTGTTTGTGTGATAGTACTTAGGTTCATATTTAATATTGTGGGTTCTGTGGGTACCCACTAAGTCCTTTCTACCTTGTACCAGTCCTACGAGACTATACAAATCCATTTTAGTGTATTGACGTTCTATTCTGGATACTTTCTCCTGACAGGGTGACATATTGATTCCCTTTGCAATGGGACACATATGTAACAACAGGCAACTAAAGTTAAAAAAGAACAAATCTAACACCAAAACCTCCATTTTCCATACTTAACAGCAGCAGGCTTTGAATTCTTTGATTGTTTTACCCTTGAAGGGAGTATTTCAAAAACTGTGTATTAATCTGACGCATATAAAAGGCACTGAACTTATTTGCACAGAAATTCTTATGCAATTCAGATACTATAATATTAGGAAGGGAATGAGAGACTTTTTATACACATACACACACAAATCCACTTACAGCCTTGCATGTATATATGCAATGCATTCAAGTATCTAAGAAAATTTTCTTAGCATGGGCAAAGGATTCCATTAATTAGTAACCACAGTTTTATTCTTTTTACACACCCTGACAAAAGCTTCACATGCTTCCTGACAATGGAATAAGGGAATGGCTTTTGTTATGAAACCTAAATGCCTTATGAAGACAAGGCATCATTTGCTCCCTACAACTCATGATATATATTATTTTCCTTAATCAGAAAATCTACTGAGAACAACTGTGTGGCAATTGTAAGGGTTTATGGCTTATTAGTGGAACTGTGAGGTCTTTAGATGGTAAATATCAATGCCCTCAGTGGGCAAGGAATGATTGCATAATTTCTCTCTTCCCAAAATACCTTTAGAGTACTATGAGTAAAATATCACACATAAATCTAGACTGTTAAAACTGTATTAGCAAAACAACTGAAGGGTCTTTTCTGTCCTAAAATATTATTCTATAACAACATCTTGGCTACATAACTGGCTCAGTATGAAAATGTACTGCAAAAAAGGTTTAGGAGGTATAAACACTCACGCAATAATCTCTATCATTCTCAAAGGAAAACAGCTTTCCTAGTGTCATTTGTCTATTCCACATAACATGGCAAACTAAAGAATACAAAATTCTAAACCTTTCTCTGTGTATCAGTTACACTGTACATAACCCCACGAGCAGTATTTAATAGACAAAGAACTGAAAACAATATTCCACTTGCTAACAACACAAAATCTAGCCAATAGAGCTTTAGAAAGATCATAATTTTTAAAAACCATAAATACTCTTTTCCTACAGATGTAGCTCATTCAAGAAATTGTTCCAGCTACAGTGGTCTATTATTTTGGTTGATATCTCAGGGGAGAAAATAAACAAACAATAAAACAAAAAAAAACCCTAAACCCTCTTGTGCACTGAACCGTTTGTATGGAGTGCAGAAAGACACAAACAACAATGAAAGAATAACTGGCCCAAACCATCCAAACAAAATGCCCAGACATGTGACTCTAGAGAAATGAACCCCTGTGAAGAGCTTAAAAAAATGTAAAAGGAGTTCCCACTACATGAATGAGAGTTAAGCTCTCAGAGATGAGACAGTATTACCCCTCATGGTCACTTTCTGTAAAATAGTTACATACTCCTGAAAGTTTCTGACTTTAGAGGCTGAAGATTTTTTATCAAGCCACAGAGAGAAATAGAAAAGTCTTCAAATGAAGAAATACATAGTTTTCTGATATCATTCTATATTTCATATAAGCTCCCACACAGCTTCCTATGATCAATAAATAAGTTGAGATATTTGAGAACATAAAACAAAGAGCCTAAGGAAAGACTAAACACACACAAAAGAAATCTCATGCACAAATTATGTAAAATTCTGATAAATCTGCCTCAGAAAATTCAACACTTCAAGTAGCAGACAAAGATATTGGCTCCCATTATTCCTCCTGCAAGTGGAATATTCTTTCCTCTTGGACAGAAATGGAATAAAATATGCTTGCTTAAATCTTCTGATAATTGTTAAATTTTCTGTATGAAGCAGGAAAAAAACAGAAATTCTTTGTAAGTCTCTTCTACAAGAGCAATATAAATAGGAGCTCTGGGTAAAACTCAAGACACAAAAAGAAAATATGCAGAAAATGGAAGTTGGAACAGGCAATATAGAAGGAATACAGAAACTTTGTTCAAGTATTCAGGGATGAAGACAGGAAAGTCAAAGCCAAAATGGAGTTGAATCTGGTCAGAGATGACAAAGACAACTGAAAGGACTTCTGTAAGTACACAGAGGACACAAGGAAGTGTAGAAAAGATCTGGGTTTTCTGCTGAATGAAGTGGGGGACATAGGACATAGAAAAGGCTTAAGTACTGAATGTCTCCTTCTCCTCAGTTTTTACTATCAGGTCAGACCTGAATCCCAGGTCCCAAAGACCTAAAGTAAGTCTGGAGCTAGGAAGATGTACCCTTGCTGGAAGATTCTTAAGAGTGCTTAAGCAAACTGAACACGAATAACTAGATGGGTGTTGATAGGATGCACACGAGTGCTCAGAGAACTGGCAAATGTCACTGCAAAGCCACACTCAATAACCTTTGAATGATTATGTCAACTGTGAGAAGCGCCTGAGGACTAAGGAAAAGCAAATGTCACTGTCTAAAGAAGAACAAGAAAGATGATCCATGGAACTGCAGGCTGGTCAGCCTCACCCTGATCCATGGGAAGGCAATGCACCACCTAATCCTGGAAACAATCAGCCAGCACAAGAGGTCATCAGCTTTTCTTCTCCTTCTCTGGATGAATTCAAGAATCTTCAAATCCTTCTTACACTGATGGGCCCAGAATGGCACGCAGTGCTCCAGATGAGGCCCCAGCAGCGTTGAGCACAGTGGGATAATCCCCTCTTTTGACCAGCTGAAGAAAATTAAGATGCAGAGATGCACATGGCTCTCAACTTTTTCCAGCCACCACTCTAAATTTATCCAACAAGCTTCACACTTCTCATTTGCTGGTTTTCAGAGTATCAGACACAGAAGGAAGACACAACAAGAAATTATATATTGGAAACTGCAGTTCCAAAGAAAAGTGTTCCTTTTCTGCTTTGCATTCATATTGTACTGTGGTTGACTCAAGTAATGACGGAGGCAGACTCAGATTACGGACTGAAGAGTTATAAGGTGATTACTTTGCCAAACGTGGCATCTGTTTAAAATCCTTCTGTGTTTAAAAGATAGTTGAAAGCATGCATGGAGTTCCAGTTGATCATTCTGCAACATCCAGAACAGAGATCTTCCAAAGAGTCTTTCCAATTCATGTAGGCTTGAGTGAAATCCAGCAGGACTTAGTATTTTGTAGCACACTGAGACAGTTGAAATAGAAATAAACAGGCCTTAACAAAAACTGCTCTGTCTCTCAACATTTTGTTTGTGGTAACATGTAGCAGAAAATTTCCAGCAAGGTTTGCTATGTACAGCTCAAAACTGCTACTAAACAGTCCCATCTAAAGATCTTTTATGGTGACCAAGAAAACAATCTCCATTTCACCTCCAATAATTACAACTGCCTGCTTCTGAGATGTAGCTACATATATGTCAACACATAAATTCAGGGAACCTTGCATGCTAATATGAATCAAAAATCCCTGGTGTGGGATCCCACTGCCTTCAGTCCTCAAAATGCAACTACTGAAACCTCATCTTCAGATACACAAGCCTTCAACTACCAAGTCCAGATCCTCTTCTAACTTGAGCAAGTTTAGGTCTGATCTTTGAGGGTTTGCCAAGAATATTTGGAAGAATATTTACCACAAACTGGCAAAGATACACCTCAATGCCCAGATAAAAAACCCCCAAATTTCGTTCTTCATCTAAGGTTTGTTGATCTAAGACCTTGCCAGCAATGCTAGGTGTACTTGAGACTTCAAAAGGAAATGTCATAGAGTGTCAATAATCCTCAGATACCAAGAATACAGTTATCACATATGATAGGAAGCCCCACGCTCTTGTGGAAAAGGAATCTGCACATGGATTAGATGCAAATGGGAAAGAGAGCAGAAATAGGTGGCCACTAGGAAGGAATGTTGCTTGGATCAGTAAATGACTAGCTCAATCTCAAACTGAAGACAGTTAAAAAAATATAAAATGTTTTCGTCAGGTCTTCAAAGCACATATTTGTTTCACTTGTTTCATAAGTGAGAAAAAAGCCTGATGCACTCAAAACTGAACTCCTGGTATGTGAAAAATCTGGCTTTTCTTTTAGAGAGTTTTCTTCTTTTGTCATAGTAGAAGTTAGTCAAAGTGGGGTTTGTCTTTTTGTTTGTTCATTTTTCTTTTTTTCCCTGAAAAAAGTTGTCTTATGCAATTACTACATGAAAAAAAATCTTAACATCCTAAAGCAGAACGAAGCCACAATCCTTTTAAAGAAACAAAAATTCTTTTAAATGCTTCCCAAAAGCATACTTGCCAGTTAGCTTAGTTAGAGCTCTTACAAGAGCTCTGATGTGTAATGATGACAAAATAATTTCAGTTAGTATTGGATACACCTCCCTTCTCACAACAGCATATATAAATAGTTGGACACATGTAGCCAAACCAGCTCTGTCACTGCTTTATTATAGAATCAAAAGCATTGTAAAATAAATGGAGAATTTAAAGGGTTAACATCCCACTGACTTTACTTTGTCACCTTACCATAACATGCTCTGAAGCAAACAAAAGAAAAATCTTCTGGAAGTTGTCACCTCACTCATAAAATTCCAGACGCAACAGAAGTCTAAAAAGCACAGTTGAAAACTGTAAGTTTCACAGACCATTTTATTCCAATGCAGTTAAAAAAATCAATGAGACGTTGATCTCTTATATCACTTTTTAAAAGAAGCAACAGGGAGACACTTCAGTACATAGCTGATGATGATTAGAGCAACAGGCTTCAGAATATGAAGTTATACGTTCAGAAAAATACATTTTAATTTTATGGTGTTTAAGGCCAAAATATACCAATTGTTTGTTTTCATTAACACAAAATGCATAATCAAATAATGCTAGAGCAATGCTATCACAATGACAATTACTGCATCCAATGTTTATTTCACATCATTTAAAAGAAATTTTCCTATCTATTACCTAACAAGATCGGAACAATTTACCTGAAGATTTTTCCAGGATTAATTACATCTCTTCTTTATTATAAAACTAAAAGCTATTTCAAAAGAATACACTTATTGATACAATGAAATATGAATGCAGGACTTACTTTTCCATTACATATCACATGGTGTTTGCTGTGTGACAAATATCTGTGAAACAGATTTGCAACCAGCTAGGATGCACTTAGGCACTGATTCCCTAGATTCCATGTGAAATTCCTCAGTTTTCAGTGAAATTCCACAGGGATGTTGCCACCTGGTGCTGGAAAAACCATGAGCTGGAAGAACTTGAAGAGCTCGTAGCAAAGCCTACCACGTATTACAAGACTGCCTGTCAACCACAAACATGTAAGCCTTCTGCTCTCCAGTATATGCAACTCAAAGCACCACCCAGATTTCTGAATAAAAACAGACTGGGACATCATCACAGAGGCTGATATATTTTGGAATAAGTTTGGCATTCTTAAACTGTAGAAGGAAACACTGAATAAAAATATTTGATTTCCTCAGATACTCCTATTAGTGTTTTCAGTCAGCTGTGCCTAAAGAAACACTGCATTAATTGAGATACTACTCCTTTGTTTAATGATTTCCCCAGTTTTGACCAAGGTTTCTTTTGGGTAGTCCATTTTTTTACTACTAGGGAAGACATTGTTTTAATTTAGCACATGTTCAAAAGGATGACTAGAATAGAAGCTTTTATAGCAATTTAGTCAACCTGCAAACTTCCAAACTCTATAATTATCTCATTTGTCAAGATTACTGACTTCAGCTGAAAAAGTAAGAATTACTGAAAAACTCTGAATTTTTTCAAAAACTAGCAATAATGCCACCTCACTGTGAGAAACTAGCATTCAGACCTGAAAAGGCACAACTAACACACACCCTTCAGTCATTCCGGAAGCAGCACACCAAAGAATGGGACTGAACTGTGGTACTGGCAATGTAAACATAACAAAATTATTACAAAAAGCTTATGCCATAACTGTTCTGGTAAGAACACAGCTCATTCAAGTAAAATTAGGCATTGAAACTCTTTAAGAATCTTTTAAGGAAAAAAAAGTGCCAAATCTGGTTCTTCCAAATGATCAAATGTTACCAGGTAGCCTGAATCAAATTATTGCAATATTTTAAGACAGTGGGTGTTAGACCTATGAAATGAACCATGGTTCTCAAAAGCAGTGAAATGTCTGTTACGCTTGTGTAAGTAGTTTGATTAGCGCAAGAAAGTGAAAGAAATCAGGCACTGATGCACAAGAATGATCACTTTTTCATACAACTTAGTCAAAGTCACAAACAAATGGATCAAAATAGACAAAGAAATATAAACTAAAATAGCAGACAGTATTATATGGAGATAACCAAAGTTTTAGTTGTACTAGCCAACTAAAATTCAGTGTTTCTAACTATATTTCACAAATCTTTTTCCAAATGTCTCTGCTCAGGTTTACTGGAAAGGTTTGGTTGAATTCACAGGCACACTAATGTAACCTAAGCAGACAACCTGATCATGTCACATACTCACCATGCAACTGAGCAAGTTAGCACCACTGGGATAGCTAACAATGGTTGAAAGATCCACAAGATCAAGGTACTCTAATGGGTTTATTTTCAAACCAGTAAGGAACATAAAACCTACAGTGATGCAGGTGATGGAGGAGAACAGTAAGTTCAGCAGAGAGGAGAGAGCAGTATTATTTTTTAACTGTAGAAGCTACAGGATGTAGATTGAAGAATAGTGGTATTGGGAAGGATAAGAGAACATCAGACAAGGGAAGAATTTTAAGTGTGAAAAATTGCACTTGTGAAAGTGAACAGGAAGAATATGGAAAAGTGTAAAAACACAAACGTGATTCCAGTATGTGAATGTTAATCAAACCAGGGAAACTTATTTAAATTACTTCTCAAGAAAACATCTTCAGCTCAAAACAGTAACTAGTCACAAACTATCCAAAGACCAGAAAGTTATGGAGGTTAAAACAAAACAACAGCACAGAACTTTATAGCCATTTTCATTCACCAAATTTAGAGAAGGGAACAAAAGCAAGAAACACTACCGTGTTATGAGCCAAGACAGAATAGAGGTACAAGCAGTAGCAGGACAAGCATAAGAAAAGCCATCGTGACATGAGATGCCTAAGGTCAACTAAAAATGCAGAAAGGACAACAAGAAAGCTCATAGCATGCAGTTAATACAATTGTAATGTGAATCAAAGTCATAGTTTTGGGAAGGTAAAGATACCACATAATTTCCCAAATGAATGTAAAAATATTTGGTGTGATGCCCTGTGTATCTCTTGTTTTCAGAAAAACTGTGAATATGGAGAGACACCTAAGGGTACTTTTTTTTTTTTTTTTTGTGGTGTACATATTCATGGAAAGAAATCATTCAGGGCAAACATCATGGAAACATGACAAAGCATATGATAGCTCTGTGAAACATTTAGAACTGTGCTTAAACCATTTATAAGTTGCACTAACAGGTCCGATTTTCACCTCTACCAGTCTTGATCTCCAGTGTGAGAGCAATATGTGAAAAGTAGAGAAAGAAGAACTTACCAAGACAGATGAATTCCCACTATAAAGCAAGTGAAAAAAAGATACAGCAAAGTACAAAATCTACTTAATCTTGAATAACCCGTTTTGTTGCTATGTTTTATCTCCTTATGACTGTGCCTCGAAGGATTTACAATCGAATTACGCAGCTGGGCTTACAGGCCTCCTCTGTCTCTCATCACCTCCTTTTTTTCTGTCATCTTCAGTTGCTCATGTACTGGTGACAGGGAAGAGAGGAGGAAATCCTCTCTTTTAAAACATGGAAGTTTATCAAACCCTACCTCATCATAAAGCAAGCAAAGTTAGCTGCTTCTACCATAAATTTTCCCATGGGAATCATAAAGACAGCAGAAGAGATGCAAAACAAGATACAATATTAGGTGCAGCAGTGCTACTAGAATCACTCCAACTAGAACACCAGGATACAAACACTAGACACAGTCACTTTGCCTGGCTTTTTTGAGAAACTCCAGAACAGATTCATTCAATACTCACTGCAATCATGTATAATTTCGGGCTTGTCACATGGATCTCAAGGCAGGCTGTCATCAGAGCCCAGACTGCCTACCTTTGCTCCTTCAGAAGAGGTCAGAAAAGAACAGTTTTCATTAATATGAGCTCCCCCTGCTGCTGGCTGTCTGCACAAAGCCTGTCTGCAGAGTTGGCATCATTCTGGCATCATTCAGGCCAGCACAGCTGGTCTGCAGTTGGCAGATCCAGAAAGCAGATCAGACCAGACCATGTGCACCTGACAGCACTGCCCTATCATTGCTTTACATTTAAAAAAATGAATAAAAAGCACCGCTTTCTATGGGCACAAGCAAAGTAACTGCTGATAGCTCCTGTAGGTTTTCACAGGTTTTGGAACCAGCTGTGAGAGACTGAAATGTTGAAACACAGAATGGATGTGTACAGGTTTCAGGCCAAATATATCAAATTATGCATCTAGCAGGTGTCCGTTTTTTGTGCACAGACTTCTCCCCTGCAAATACTTTCTCACAGAAAAAAGTGTACAGGTGAGAGAATCTTCTGCAGCCTTAACTTTGCATCTTTAATTGAAGAAGTTAAACTGAGCCAAAAACAAAAAGTCAGCAACTATGCACTGTGTGCACAGACCAAAGACTAGAATGCCCCTAGACAGACCTTCCTCCTTCAGCACCTCCCCTTTCTTTGTCTGAATATAAACCAAAATGAATGTTATCAGGCCCCGAAGAAGCATGTATGTCTGGACCTTGCAGAATCAACATACATCTGACTGCCTTTGTCTCCACAAATTAAAATTAAGTATGTTTAACTTGGTTCTAATAGGCTCACGAGTAATAAAAAATTCACTATGTTAAGTGCTAGTACAGATATTCCACAACCACTTTCTTGTTGTCATTGTAAAGAAGTTCTATCCTGAATGAAGCTTTGTGAAGTGCTTGAACTAACATTGGCAATTCTCTTTCTTAAATCAGTTCAGCAATGAAATAAAAGTTGATTTTTACATACTCCTCACAATAGCAGGTTCATTCAAATCCAATTTTTGAAAGATGAAATACTGCAGAAAAGGAGATTACAAACTCCTTCTTCCACTCTTCCAATTTAAGACCCAATTCAACGAAGTATTTCAGCATATGCTCAAGTTAATCACTGGAATAAATCCAAATGAGATTAGCAAGCTTTTAGCAAACAAATGAAGCCTAGGATTATTCATATACTTCTTTTTATGCAATTTTGTGACTTACAGTCATCTATAAACAAGATTGTTACTTCAGATGAAAAAGTTTAAACTTCTATCAGGCATAGCAGTATTACTTTGTTACAATCTGTAACAGAAGATATGTCCCTGTTATGACAGCCTTCCACTACCCAAAAACCTCCTGGCTTCTCATGAAACAAGTGACCCTCACTGCTCTTACTTTTTCGCACTCCATACAGAGACTACCCATTGTGTTACCTAATGAAAGTATGAATGTTTCATATTCAGCATCTTCTGACAGTAACAATAACCATCGATACATGACTATTTTGTTCAAGATAGTTTGGAAAGTGATTAACAGACCAATTTATTCTCTGGGTACTAAAAGCCCTAAACACAATGAAACTTTGGTATCCTTTTTTCCTGTAGTAGACCGCGGATTCCTCTTAGCAATACATGGCACCAGTATTTTGAGTAGCTGCACAGCAGGAAGCAGCTTCCTGTCTTGCTTTCCGAAGAACTAGTACGTTCTCTATATGCTCAGACCTGACTGACCACCTTCACTTTTGGGGCTCAGGATGAACCTCTCTCCTCAGCTTTTGTGTTCAAAAGGTTGTTTCTCATTTAGACTGTGCACAGGGCATGAAGGGATGACTGCTATTAGTATGCTAATAATTAGCTAGTCAAGGAGTACACTACCATGTTGCCAGCTCTTGGCCACCCAAAGCAAAACAAGATTGCCTGATACTCCACTGAGCACTGAAACAATGTACTGCTAGGAAATACAAGTTTTTAAGTAGCCAGCTCACAGATTACAATGGTTAAAGCACCAAGTGATAGCTATGGAATGATAAATAACAACTATGGGGCATCAACTTATTAAATATTTAGTTCCTTCCTAGATATTTTAACAATCCCTTTCTAATAATCTGATACTATATTTGGGCATTACAACAGATATATCTGCATCAGAGGATATAACACATTCACAGAAAGGTGACACTATAAATCTTGTACAGTTCTCTATTTACGTGTATTTTGTTTTGGGGTGTGGTTACTGTTTTTTTCAGTTATTATGCAACTCCAATTACATTTAAAGACTAAATCCCATTTACTGGAAAACCAAAATCCAACTTAGGTAAATGCAGCCCTAAACAAAATATATATACATATATAAATTTCTATCTACATATATCAATTTCCAAATATAAAAGGAACAGAAAATAAATACTATAAAAATGCCGGGGAAGAAGACATCGCACTTGCCATATCAACATCAACTGCTATTTCAGAATTCCAAAGAAAGCATTAGTTATTTTTAATATTGTCTGGATGGATGAAGGGTGAGAAGTAGATGTTGTCTACGCGGACTTGAGCAAGACTTTTGACACTGTCTCCCATGATATTCTCATCAGCAAACTCAGGAAGTGTGAGTTGCACAAGTGGATGGTGAAGTGGCCTAAGAACTGTATGAGTGGCAGCTCTCCAAGGGTCATGATCAGTGGCACGGGGTCTGGCTGAAGGCCTGTTACTCACTAGTTGTGTCCCCCAAGTCTCAATACTGGCTCCAGTATCACTCAACTTATCCATCAAAGTCTTGGATGAAGGGGCACCCCAACACTCTAGAGAGCTGTATAGCCCTTCAGAAGGACCCTCCCAGGTTGGAGGGATGGGCAGAGAGGAAGCATTTGAAATTCAGCAAAGGCAAATGCAAGGTCCTGCACCTGGGAAAGAATAACCCCTCGTACCAGGACAGGCTGGCACTCACCTGCTGGAAAGCGGCTCTGTGGGGAAGGACCTGGGGGTCCTGGTAAACAACAAGCTGTCCATGAGCCAACAGTTCCCCTGGGGCCAGGAATGCCAAAGGAATCATGGGGTGCAATTAGGAAGAACATTGCCAGCAGGTCGAGGGGGGTGATCCTGCCCCTCTGGTGAGGGACATCTGGAGTGCTGTGTCCAGTGCTGGGCTATTCAGGACAAGAGACATGGAGCTCCTGGAGTGGGTCCAGCAGAAGGCTATGGAGATGATTAAGGGACTGGAGCACCTCCCTTACAAAATAGGCTGCAAGAGTTGGGCCTGTTCAGCCTCCAGAAGAGATGACTGATAGGTGACCTCAACAATACCTGTAAGTACCTGAAGGGAAGTTGTCAGAGGATGGACCAGGTCTACTCAGTGGTGCCACGCTATAATAGGAGAAGAGGCAACAGATGGAAACTGATGCACAGGTTCCACTGAATACGAAGAACTCCTTTACTGTGCAGTGACCGCACATTGGAACAGAATGGCTGGCCAGAGAGGTTGTGGAGTCTGCCTCACTGGAGATAAACATGAACCTTAAGGATACAATCCTGCGTAATGTGGTCTAAGATGACCCTGCTTGGCCACGGAGGCTGGACTAGATAATCTCCAGTGGTCCCTTTCCACCTTAACCATTCTGTGATTTTGTAATACAAGTGAAGGATCATAGAATCATAGAATCAGTCAGGTTGGAAAAGACCTTGGAGATCATCAAGTCCAACCCTTGATCCAACCCCCCCACGGTTACCAGACCATGGCACTAAGTGCCACATCCACTCTCATCTTAAAAACCTCCAGGGACACTGAATCCACCACCTCCTGGGGCAGCCCATTCCAATGTCTGATTACCTTCTCTGTAAAAAATTCTTCCTAATATCCAACCTAAACCTCCCCTGGCACAGTTTAAGGCCATGCCCTCTTGTCTTACTGCTGGTTGCCTGGGAGAAGAGACCAACCCCCACTTGCTACAGCCTCATTTCAGGGAGTTGTAGAGAGCGATAAGGTC
>VXAY01005790.1:67826-82502 GCA_013399855.1 Oxyruncus cristatus | reverse complement strand
GCCATTACACCTGGTCCAGGCTTGCACCAGGCCCCTTATATGGGGAGGCTTCGTGTACGGCTCATCCTTTGGACAAAGTCCCAAAGTCATCAGAGGGGCACAGCCCCTCAAAGGAGAATTCACTCAACTTCTCTATCATTCTGTGGCTACAATTCCTCTGCAGCTTGCTGCAAACAGTTCAAGTGATCCAGTCTTGGCCTCCAGCCATCGCTGCCCTCCCCAGCTTATCCAGGCCTCCGGGGGAAGAACCCACACAAAAGTCTCTTCACTCCAAATCATTTTCACAGGTGTCAGGGGTTTAGTTTTAAAGTCTTTTCCCCTGCTGGAGGGAAAGAGAGGGGACTCCCCCGTGCCTCTGCACTCCCTCCTTTTCACTAACCTTGGAGTTTCTGTCTTATCTCCAGCTTTTCTCTGCTCTCCGCCGGCTGAAGTTCCTTCTGTAATGTCTCAGCCGAACAGTTTTCCTCTGAAATCTCTTGTACACTCTGCTACATGCCTCAACCGGAGGTTTCGGTGCCATGCCTGCCCCTGGCCCAAGGCCAGGGGTGGAGGGGGCTCAGCCCCCACTGGGGGAGGCCCTGCTGCCTCACTTACATCATGGCTCCGAATTTCTTTCTGCCCCACACACAACTACAACAACCCTTCTTTTCCGGTTTGTGTTAAATATGTAATTCGTGGAGATGTCAGAGAAGTCCTCTAATTGGCTACCTAGCCGGAATTTCACCTGGAATCAACCATCTTCTACTCCAAAACTGAGGGGAATGGGCTAAACCATGGCAGTGATACTACACTATTCCATTTAGTCTTTTTTTCAATGTATGAAAAGAATCCTGCAGAGCTACAAATACTACAAGTCTGATGTATGGTATTAGAGTCTTCAATATTAAGAGAGATACTCAAATTATTAAGACAATGAAATATAGCCATTTCTGCTTTTCTTAAATACAATTCCCAGTTTATACAGTGAACAGTCTCTTTCCACTTCATCTTTGTGCTTTGTAAATGGAACAATAAATATTTGTGAGCTTTTAATTAATAGTCCTTAAAAAGGTAGTTTCCCCTTCATAATTTGTAAAGGAAGAAATGAATGATTGAGAGATTAAATGAGTTAAGCTAAACAAGACAGTAACAGCAAAGACTATAATAGCACTCAACTTTGTTACCATATTCACAGGACCATACAGTTTTCCAAGATGTCTCAGCATTTCTAAACTGTATTTTTTTTAACCAATCTATTTTGCAAACAAATACATATTTTTTCTTTTTCTTAAGCATAAAACTAATTCTGTTTGCAATAGAGGATGATTCCAAAAATAAAATCTCTCTCTTCATGTACTTGCTATGTAGTGTGAAACTAATTTAAAATTTTTAGATTCTACTACTCTTTCCTAACTTTAGAGCATACATTATTTAACAAAGAATATTTAGCAAAATGTGTGGGTCAAACTTGCACTGCTGGATACCACGGGTACCATGCACAACACTGTTTCAGCTTTTGAATTTCAGTGTCTCAATCCATCAATCACTCCCCAAAAGTCCAGTGTCCTGTGCTGCATAGCAAGAGTTCAAGACAAGCACTGCAGGTAACCAGGCTCTACTTCCTGGTAGAACCTCAGAAACACATTTATAAGTAAAAGAAAATTATTTTACAAGGTCAATTGAAACCTCCGAACAGCAAATATCCTACATACTCTGACATATCAAAGGTTATGAAACGATAATCAGCTTTCACCTTGTCCCTTGTTTTCCGTAAAACAGAGAAGTACAAAGGATATAGTGCCTCACAGTTCTTCTCCCTGCAACCTGTTTTTCTGCAGCTGTCTGCTGAAAGCACTAAGATTTTTCTGTCTGAATGTTTGACTCTGTAACCAGATGACAACACAGACATAGGATGAATGGGATAAACAACAGCTGCTGTTTCAATTTCACTTGCGAAGTAAATTAATAAGAATTTCTAGACATAGAATCCAGCCTGTTATAATATTAGTTTATTCTTTATTGAAAAATAAGGAGGAAACTGTAGTCTGATGAGACCTTCGCTCTACTCTTGCTTCTCATTCACAACTCCTGAAATCCTGAGGCACAGCACCTAGTAATACCAGTTCTACTATTTCTCACCAACTCCTTTTTTTTTTTTTTTTAGATCAGAACAAAGACATAAATACAATCAAAAAAGATTATATCTAGAGGTAAAAGAGTTTGGAAACAGAAGAACATAGTCCATCTACCACGGATTTGTCCTTTCAAGAAGATTTTCCCATGACCCTAGAGAGAAAGTGATCAAAAAAATGCCCTGCATGGCAAAAACATTGGTTCAAAATACAACAAATGACAGGGTGCTGAAGTAAGTCCAAAGCCAGCTCTAATCAAACATACCACGGTCAGGGTGTCCAAGAATGGCCCATGGAGAGCCTGCTAGGGCTTGTAGTCAGTGTTCTTTTGAATTATGCCAATCTACACACCTGGATTTAAAAAAAAAAAATAATTTACAAATCATCTGACTGTTCTTCTAGGCCCAGTCATCAGCAGCTGTGTGTGCCTCTGCCCTTTGCTACTTTTCTATACCCTCTTTCTAAATGTGGTGCTTGGTATTTGCTGTTTTACCTTAGAGGTATTTTTGATACCTCCACTGCTATTAATACCTCTTTGAATATCTCCATCACATTGCTAGAGAATGTATCTCAAAAGCAATTCATCTTTCAACAGCACATTTCCTATGTTCATATTTCCTATGTTCCCATCATATGTTAAAAAAAATAACTCTTTACGTTAAAGGCATAATTGAGAGGTTAAGTCTATTTCTAGACAGCTTTTTTTTTAATGAATATTGATTCAATGTCCCAATTTGATATATGCAGCATTATTAGGTGTTGGCAAGATCAGAAAACAACCTGTGATCTGACACAGTGAGAATCTTTCTTTTAGAGATATGATGAAAGACTCAACTTTTCTCTTAGGTTATTTCCTTGCACGTGAACAAATTAAAAAAAACCCCTCAATTCTTGATGATTATTTGAATAAGAACAGAATATGCATTCAAAATTTTAGACCCTGAATGTTCTTGAAATTTTTTTGAATGAAAGTAATTTCTTAGTGCAAAATAAATTTTTAAGACAACCTATAGAAACTTAACCACACTTAACAGTTGTCAGGATTGTACTTATTATATTGAATAACTCTTCAAAGTGAACTTTGTTTTGTGTATCCAAGAGTGAAAGAAAAAGAGCAGGGAGAGAAAAAGTAGAAAAAAAGTCATGGTTAAGATACTTCTGCTCTTTTTGCATATGTTCTATATCAAAATTAGCTTAAGTATTTCAATATATAACATTACTATACACTTGTTAAAGTTGATGCCAACACAACCATAGCACCCACAAGCTAAAGATTTTTTTTTCTGTCACTGACCATCTCTTAACTGTGTGAAAATACAAGGGTCAAACTGCACTCCGGCATTTCTATTCATTAAAGCAGCCAGGTTTTACTGCACTTAGATCTTGAGAAACATGCGACAACGAAGGAACACACAATTAACACACAGTACTTAAGGTTATCCCTGCTCAGCAGCACCAAGTGCCTGTAGTGGAGCAAGTCCACTGTAATTCCATGGAAGATAAGATTTATATATCCCAGCAATTGTGTTATACACTGACGAACAGCATAACATTGACATAATAGTTTTTCAGGGCTACAAAATGTGTTTTCTTTTGCAGTTTAATTGACAATGACTACATTGACCTTTTCTCTATAGTTGTAAGTACAGTAGAGCAATTAAGAAAAATCATCACCTCTATTGTTTCCCATACATAACAAGCAAAGCAAAAGTACAGGATTCTCAGTCACCTCCTCATGCTGTGTTACAACATCAGAACAATAGTTTTCACTTGCTTTCATGAGTGAGAAAAATGTTTAAATCATATACTTCAATGAAAAGTGACAAATACATTAGAAACACTCTCCATCCTCCAATCTCCCAAATACTGAGTCCTAAATGAACATTTGTGTCCTTTGTTCATAATAGTACTTTTTCCTGACAATTCACTTGCACTTACACTTTGGCTCACATAGAGTATTGTAAGTAGTAAACTGAGTACCTAGGTTTACAGTCTGAACCACCTGTGCGTATCAAGAATATTTAGCAATTCCTAACAGCTGAATTTTACATCAGACGGTATTAGAACTGACTCCTTGTCTTTCATCCCCCCTCCCTCTCCACTCCACACAGATGAGATGACAAAATAAAAATCACAAAACTCTTTGTTCTATGCTATTACTCAAAATGCCCATGATTGCTAATGGGAAATTGCAGAGTGTCCTGCTTTAGGAAGGTAAAGATAGACAAGGACAGCCACTAGAAATGTAGATGTGGAAAAACAATGCAATTAATTTCTTCTAGAATGTGTGCTACTAAGATTGTAATCCTGATTTAAAAAGTAGTATCACAATGAGCTTGGGAAAATTTCACCAATTTTCCAAGACTTCAAATAAGTTAATAACATAGACTCTATATATATATATATATGGATTTTACACAGTATACAATGTTTCAGTGCAAAAAAGTATCTTGGTATTTCAGGAAACATTGAAGCATTACATTACATGATAAAACCTTTACAGCAAAAATTGTAAAGTGTCATCTGTATTTACATGGTGTAGGTAAAAATAATGGTTTCACTCACATGCAAATCTCACATTAATTGGCAGAGTAATTAACCTTGTGTGTATTTGTCAAAATAATTTCTGTTTCCAAAAGTGGAGGAATTTTATGCAACTTTTGTTTCCAGACATTTCCAAGTACCACAAATGGTGGGTTTTAATTTGAACACAGCTGGGTTATTTTTCTAAATTATACCACCAGTGGATTTTAAAATCCTGTAACCTGCAAGCTGATGTTCAGCCAAAGTACCTAAAAAAATTAATGATTTGTTTTTCCAGTAGGCCTTTTAGGATGATATTGAACAACATATAGGAATCTTTATATGACCATATGACTTGCTGTAACAGAAGTTAATTTGATGCAATTTTCTATTTAATAACACTATTCTCACAGCATTTGCTGAAAAAGACTAATTGTGACACGCAATAGGCAGTGTATAAAGACGAGTGTTTACAAGGCCTTCTCTCCTGATACAACGACTAGAATAATTTGCAGTCTCAGGAGAAGCTTTACTTTGCTCTGCAGTACTTTCTTGACCCTTTCAATGCTCAGAAAAACAATGTAAAAGGAAGCCTGAAATGGAATCATGATAAAATAATTTGCTGAAATTGAATTGAATTTTCAGCTGTAAACTCATTATTTTAATCCTTCTATTAGGACCAAGAGATGGCAAAAAGGTATCTATGCATTTAAAAAAACAAACCAAAACAAAAAAAATCCAAACCAAAACAAGCAAACAAACAAAACCCAAAAAAACCACCCAAAAGCCTATGCAGTAGGTTATTTATACAAACAGAATTAAACAGAAATTCAGGACAAACTTAGAGAACTTAAAAGCTAAACTCTGTAATGATTACATATGTAAACAATCAACCCTGAATTGAAGCCAGTAAAAACTGAATAAACAATATTAATGTGTTATAAGACCTTAAATGAGAAGAAAAAACCCTGACACAAACATGCTTCAGGAAAGGCAATCTCTCATCATAGCCTACATTTGTCAAAATTTACAGGATCACTTTAAAAGAAATCAGCAGATTTCTTCAGAAATCTACTGCAAACAGATGTGTTTTAAAGAAGAAAACACTGAAAAATATCAGCCAAAAGAAATACACAGATTGCAAAAAACAGAGCTATACAATTCTGAGGGTATGTCCTTCTGCTTTTAAGTAATTTATTCAGAGTATGTAAGTATTTTCAGTATCTGAAGACTGCATGAATATTTGAATGCCATCTGACAGGCCTTGTTTAGTAGCATTTTATAGACTTTTAAGCCTTACAAGCATATTGTTATGCCTTGTTGGCAGATACTTTCCAAGATTAGCATGGAAAAGCAATGTATGCATAAGAGTGATACCTAGACTTCATGAGTTGATTCTAGTAAGGAGATAAATTCTTCAACAGTGGATATCTTCTCAGTGACAGTAATCATAACCATACAAAATTAGGTTTCTTAGATGCTAGGTTAATTAATGTATAATTTATAAACATGTTGAAAGTACGACTGAATGAATTTATTTTTATTATATACCAAACATATAATTAATTGAAAATCATAAAAGACTGTTTGTCTGTTAGTATTTTGCAAATCAAAGCTATTCTTCCAAACCAGTATGACTGGATTTATTTTTTTTTAACCTTTTGTATCAGCTCATGCTTGATTTTCCAGATTTAAATAAATTGCGTGACTTGAGCAGCATTGATAAGGACTTTCAAGGAGCTTTAGCAAGATACCTTGGCAGAACTGCGTAACTCCTAATAAAGTTTAGCTAATAGTAATTTGGAGAGGGAAAGAAACAGAGAAGGGGAGAACAATTCACAGATAATCCACTGTATGCACATGTGAGTTCAAAATTCAGTCTATAAATTAATTCCAGTTGTTCAATTGTAGGTGGACACAAAAATAAGCCTTTGACTTCTGTTCTACTCTGCACTGGGCAGGGTCCACAAGCAGCAAATTGACTAAATCTTTCTCACACCCAAGTTTTTTTAGATGCTGCATCCAGCTTCAGGTTTTGACGCATAGATTTTAGCAGGACTAACTCTTGGTAAAGTCTGACTGAAACAGTGTGGCTTCAATTAAAAAAAGACTATTGCCTGATAAGTTACTCCTGAAACAAACAAATTATAGTAACTCAGATTTAGAAACTTACCTAGATGTAACTCTTATCTGGATTTAAGGCTTCTCTAAACAGGAAGCAGTTATTTATTCAACACCTTTAGCATGCCTACATAAGCAAAAATCTGTTAGCACCCACCTAGAAAACACATCACATGATGTTCAAAGTTCTCTTTGCTACATATGCACATTATATTTTTATGTGTACATTTGCATAAAAAAATGAAATAGCAAAGCAAAAGCATAAACTTCAAAATAAATCATTTTTGAAGGAAGAATAACTAAAGATAAATAAAATTAAAAACAGTCCAAAACTTTAATTCCACTAATCTCATATAACAATTCTTGTGTGAAGCCAGATATATCAGGTATGGCTTATTATTTTGCTGATTTCTAGAGAATGTTCACTTAAAAGTACATTAGTCCATTCTACAGAAACAGAATTGAAGTATTAATCATTAACGACTTGTAATTTCTATTTGTGAAAACTCTTGTCCTAAAGGTGAACAAAGGAGAAATCTATTTATTTTACCATACATAGAATTTAAACAGCTTCCCAAGTAGGTTAATATTTCAGTGCAGTTTGCCTTCCTTCTACCTGCAGGAAACTTAAGAAGAAGGCAGTGTCATTCCTCCAGAACACACTTTTTATTAGGAGAACTTTTCATTTATTAGAGATTCATACACTTCATTGAAGATGAAGGCCTTTATTAATGACAAGCTGGAAGGTCTCGGTAAATCCAGCATGTCATCAGGTAACATAATTTCTTTTTTTTAAAAGGAAACAGTAGTACCATGGCATAGTACTAAACAGATCTAGGGAAGCAAAGGTGGCTCTTTCCTTGTGTAAAATGGAACAGTTCAACACAGATGGGATTTTCATCAGAAATAATGACTGATCATATGAATGGCAACAAGTGTCTATAAAAATGTTTTAAAGCAACTGAGAAAAAAGTATGAGAAGTTAAAACAAAAAGTACTAAGTGCCAGTCTATTAGGTTTATTTTAACACTATCCTGTAGAAACAGGGTATAAAGTCCTGTTTATTCTCACTCACTTTCTCACACTACGGAAAGTGTTGCAGGGGTGGGGGAGGAGAGATTATAACACAGAAAGAAAACAATCACTGCGTTTGGAAGTGATGTTTTCAAATTGAGCTGCATGAGAGCAGACTACAGACCACAATCTGAACTGACGACAACTTGGCAAACTCGTTCCAATGCACAACGTTTTCAACTGCTCTTAACTCTCCCACTACCACAGGCTCACAACCATCTGCTAAATGCCACAGGCTAGACAAATTAAGATTTTATTAGATGAAATCTGAAGGGGAGGAAAGTAAAGACAAGAAATAAAACAGAGTAGGAAGGAAGAAGTAATTGGTACTGGAGAGAAATGGCAAGAATGAGAGCAGAAACCAAATTTTTCTCGCTCTTCACTATAAGCAATAACATCAATGATGTTGATACCAATATATTTCACATCGCTCAAGGACCTTCTTTAGGACCTCCTTGACATTTTCCAGAATCGGGAAATAATGGTCTGTCCAAACATGCCACGACAAACTGAAAAATTGGGAGCAAGTAAGGAAAACAGCTGTTACACTAAAGCTCACTTACTCTACCTCCATCCACCTCAATACAAACTATTGCTAACATAAAGTGTTAGTATGACAGTCACAGAATGGATGAGGTTGGAGGCCATCTAATTCAACCTCCTGCTCAAGCACCTAGAACCTTTGTCTCTAAGGAGAAAGACTCCACAGCCTCTCTCGGCAACCAGAGTTTGGTCACCCTCACAGTAAAAAAGCATTTTCTGATGTTCAGAGAAAACCTCCTGTGTTTCACTGTCTCTGGTTCTGTTAGGGGGAACCACTGTAAAGAGCCAGGCTCTGTCCTCTTTGCACCCTCACTTCATGTGTTTGCATACAAGGTCCCTCTAAACCTTCTGTTCTCCAGGCTGAAGAGGCCCAGCTCTCTCAGCCTGTCCTCACAGCTGCTCAAGTCCCTTCATATTATTTATGGTCCATTGCAAGGCTCTATCCAGTACGGCCATGTCTCTCGTACTGGGGAGTCCAGAAATGGACATAACACTGTTGGTGTGGTAGAATGGCAGAGAACACTCTACAGATTATAAAAGTTCTTGCCAGTGAAAAATTCAGGCTTTACTTAACAAGCAGGCAGGATGTTCCT
Organism: Oxyruncus cristatus; assembly: GCA_013399855.1. Taxonomy (NCBI): domain Eukaryota; kingdom Metazoa; phylum Chordata; class Aves; order Passeriformes; family Cotingidae; genus Oxyruncus; species Oxyruncus cristatus. Next base: position 73,537 of record VXAY01005790.1, on the reverse strand, counting down.
GTCTTCTGTGTATCTGTAGAAATGTGAGGCCTAGAACAGTCTGCCCTTTTGAAGGTTACCTGGACAAGGCACCTGAGGTGGGAGGTGGGAGTGCCTTCCTGACTCCACGAGACTAAAAACTAGACACATGGACTGAAAAAAGTCTCAGACCACTTCACCATGGCTCTGAAAAATAGTACATCACAAGCACTGGGTATGAATAGAAGTCAATAAGACTTCAAACGTAAGACACAATTTAGCATCTTTAAACATTTTTATTTTGTGTTGCTCACCAGTTTTTCATTTACTATACCCTAAAGGCATCACCATGATCACCACTTCAAGTTACTGCTTATTTTCCTCATTACATAACTACTCCCACTTTCAAAACTACCTAGTTATTCATCCTGCCAGTTCAACTTCTGTTTCAGCACCATCCTACTCCTCAAGCTGACTACAGCTCCTCAAATGTACATTAGATTTCTACATCCTTTACATGTCAGTACTTGCTGGTTAATCTTGAATTGTCAACACAAAAAATAACTACATTTAACATCGTGAAAAATTCAGCATATACCAGCCTTCTTTGGTTTTAACACAAGAATAAGGCGGGGATCACTGAGTTAACCTGACTAGAGACTGAAGACAATTAGCATGCAGCATCTGGCACATTTCCTGTTTACATGATGACATGATCCCACCAACAATATGAGCCTTATGCTCACCCCCACGAAAAAAATCCAAAACAAAAAACCAAAGAAACAAAACCCCAAACCAACCAAACACACACACAAAACCCCCAAAAAACAAACCCACAAAACAAACAAAAAACCCAAACACCAAACAATTTGCAAAATTGTATAATTTTGAGCTTATAACCCATGCAGCAAGAAACAGCCTAGAGTAAATTTAGAACATGGTTACGTTCCTTTCAAATGGTATTTATAATGGATATAGTGACAGACTCTAAACAATATAGTCAGTGCAGTAAATCACTAAGACAGCCATTCTTCTTTCTCTCATTTTTTCAGGTACTGTGTCTATTCTGACTGCATGGTGAATTATAGGTTGCAACCTAAGAATGCAACGGTAATTGCAATAAAAACTATATCTTCTTTTCTGAGCTTTAGCGCGTTGGATTTTTTTATTTTTCTCTACTACTTTAAATTATAACACTGCAAATATTTTATCTGTAAGGGAATGATATATATACAAAACCTTTCAGTTTTCATGATGCACAAAGGAATCAGATTTATAACACACTGTCATTTCTGTGCCTTCAGGGAACACTGCACTTCCTTAATTTCTGTAAGGAATGTCATACAGAAAATCATCAAGCCACATTTTATGTCATGTCTGCCATTTTTAATTATTAGCAACCAAGTCTAAGAAACTTCTCCTTTGGTTTAACAAGTGCATACCTATCCTCCCGAATCTTTTTTTATGCCACAACTCATAAAATTGTTTAGGCTGATGCTAGTCCCTTGCACTAAATTAACAACTAATCACAGGAGATATTTATCATCTCGAGTTTTTTACATGAGAATTGTCAGACTTAATCACCCTCCTCATATTTTCACTATTTACAGGGCTTCATTTATCATACATTTCAGCAGTGTGACAACAGTGGACTAGTTTACCCATTTTTCAAGTATGTAAAGAAAGATAAAAGCATGGCAAATCATGACAAGAGCTTGAAAGTTTTACTTTCTCTGAAAACATACACATCTACCAGAAAATGATTCCTAAAAAAGTTTATCCAGTCTTAGAGATAAGTAGAATTAGCAGGCTAAAACCTCAATAAATGGAAAGTTACACTTAATTATATAAAATGAAGTCTGATTTTTATCACTGGTTAAAGTCTGCAGACAGCATGAGCACAAACTGTTCTAATCAAACGTTTGTAAAAATTAATTTCTTTGATAACAATGCTGAAGAAATTGTTCCCAGAAGCCTTTATAATGTGGGTTCAGGGCACATAACTAGAAGCTGAAAGGACTATAGAGGACTACTAACTCTGATAAGGTTAGTGATTTGGGGGATAACTGCTGAGAAACATGTTGAATCATACCCCAATTTTTTTTCCAGACACTTGAAGACTGGACTGACAAGTAACAAAAAAGAATCAGAGAAATCATGGCCTGCAGAGGATCCATGCTTGCAGCAATCTCTTCTTTGTGAACTGCATCCCATCTCATCAGAGCAGTTCTTGAAGAACTGCAGGCCATGGAAAAGGTATACACTGGAGCAGTTCATGAAGGAGAACAGCCTGTGAAAAGGTGTGGTGAGATAACTTTGCATGGCTGCCAGGTGCCCACCAAGCCACTTCTCAGTCACCCTCCTGAGTAGGGCAGGGGAAGAAAATATGATGAAAAGGGCTTGTGGTCAAAATAAGGATTGGATTGATCAGCACTCACAATCATGGGCAAAACAGACTTAATTTGAAGAAACTGATCTAATTGCCAATTAGAGAGAGCAGAATAATGAGAAATAGGGACAAATTTAACACCACCTCAGCTGCTGCTTTTTGTGGGCAAAGTCTACGCCCAACTTTTTAGCTCTTCCCCCCAAAGAGCACAGGGCATGGGGTATATGGATTGCAATCAGTTCATAATGCTTTGTTTGTGTTGCTCCTTCCTCCTCATGCTCTTCCCCAGTGGTGGCCTCATCTCACATTAACCCACTACTTTGGACTAATCACAAAAGTTTGGGGTTTTTTCCTTTTTTTTTTTTTTTCATAATCACTTTAAAAATAAGGGAATACAAGATCAGAATTTGAAGTAGATAAAGAAAATTGGCATGCTTAAGTGGATTCTTTGTCCAACTTCTATGCTTTGTTCTGAACTTGAAAAAAACATGACAGTCAGTCTCAAATCATTTTACAAAACACATCTGCAGGGCGAAGCAAATTTTCTTCTAAATTTAATTAAAAAGTATGACATTCAAAAGAGTAAGTAATTTTAAAAGTAAAATTGATTTGTGTTACATTATATAAGTTTTTATGGAGTTCAAGTTTTTAATCTAGTTGACTAAACATCTGATAAATATGCAGAGAACTCAAAGGAGATCATCGCTCAGATAACACTGAACAGATGAAATTAAATTAGAATTAAGAAATGCTAGCATTCACCTAGAATGATTCATGACAAACATCATATAAAATTACAGTTACTTTTTTGGAAGACTCTACTATATCCAAAAATCCAGATTATACGAAGTTACAAAAGTATCAGTGCTCCTGAAGCCCATTCCCACTTCAGTCAGAACTAAGATGCTATATTAGCATTTCTAGTCTCCACAGTTGAAATGGACATCCTTGCTTAAGCAAAAATATAGGCAAGCTGAAAGCTTCATAATTTTTGTTTTAAATGCAATTTTATTAAAATAATTTTCACATCAAATATACAGAAACTTTTAATTTCAGGAAGAGAAAATTAATACCATTTTTTTTGAGAAAATAATTCTGGTATTCGCTAATCTTGCATTTTATTAAAAACACATTGTAGGAACTGAGCTACTATTTTGATGCCCATGTCTGCTACCGAAATGTTGGGGCATTCACATCCACCAGCAGTTCTGGGACTAATCACCTGCTGAGACCATCTTCAGCATTGTATCCTCTACCCACAACACACCCAGGTCACAGCAGATTCTCCCAGTGCTGCTTACATGGGTTTACAACAACTCATGGCAGGCAATCAATGCAAAATTTTAAAGACCTCTACTGTACGGAAGACCCCATTAACAATTTGCTAACTACCCATGTAGGAAGCCAAATATGCTCTATGCCAACAAGTATGACACCCAATCCTGAGAAACTGATGCTGCATTAGTGACCCTGTAGAATAAAGCAGATGCAGACTCCGCAAAGGCAAATTCTCCTTTCTCCAGACTCTGCTCCTGTGCAAACAGTTTGGGTTTCAGGTTTATGGTCTCGCTTCCAATCATTACCATGTCTGCACTGAATTTCTTCCATATATTGACTTCCTGACTACTCCCCTTGTGAAATGTCTGTATTTTCCAGTTCCTCTGTCTTGGAATCGAACCACAATCCTCAGCAACAAATCTTAATTATTATGGTATGGACCGACTGTCCCATTACGCCACTTAATCCAGTTTATCCACAGTGAGTTTTCATGGAAGCACAGAAGAGGAACAGTAGTTTTCTCAGAACTGGAATAATGGGACCAAATCCAGGTTTTCCACCTGTGCTGAAAATCTGAGGAGGTGCACAGTGATGCTTCTCTTCACCCATATCACTGATCAGAAGTCTGATGGTGGAAAGTGATACCACTACAAGGTCATCAAGTAACACTGCTCCCAGTTTTACTGCCCCATGGAGATACTGCCTATCTGCCTCCATGTCACAACCATAGCTTACTCTCAACAACCTCCAGATGCTCTGCAAACCTCAGCACCTGCTACCAAAGTCACCTACAATGTGTGCAATAAATTATATGAAGAAAATACAACTCTCTCAAGACATTATTACAAAAACACTTGGCACCACCTACAGAGGAAGGACCAAAAAGTTCTTCACTGGTTGGGAAAATACTATCATTTGACTGCAAAATCAGTTAATAATCTTGTACTGCAGGTGTTCCTGAGTGACTGGCAGTGCCATGGCACCAAAAAATCTCACTGTAGCCGTAGATAAAGACCCTTACCTTATCTGCATTATTCCCTGCACCATGATGTTTCTTAGAAGAATCACAGTAAGGGGCTGGCAAACATCCCCTATACAGTATTACAGTAAGGGAATGTTTTAGTAAGAAGATGGTTGAATCAAGCGGAAATACTCTAAAGACTTCACAGTCACTGCACAACCTTTAAATGCCTATTTCTAGGTGAATTATGTAATACCGACATTGAAGTAAATTGCATCTTCAAGTCCACAGTGATGAGAGTCACAAAAAAAGTTAGATTATCTGCTGTTTGCTCCCTGATCATTATGGATATAATATATAGCAGATGTTTCTCAAACTATTAAAAAAATCACACACTCCTGAAAACTGCCAGCACATCATACTAAATTTCCTGAATCCCCCATGAGATTTATTTCTAGATGTTCTATTTTTATTGCATGAATTGAAATTCAAAAGAACATGGGCAGTGACCATAAAAACAACTTCAAGGTGATAAGGTTACTTAAGGCAAGCTTCAGAGTGTATCATTCCCCTCCCCATGTACAGAGAGCTCAATCCTTTCCAATTGAAAAGACTTGATATATGAAAAGAATTTGCAAGTTTGGCTTTGTTCATATTTGAAAGAAGAAGTAAGACTGTTCTTCTAAAGACTGTTCTTCTAATAATCTTAACCAACATGATAAATAGTAAATAAAGCTTTTGAGTGAGCTGTAATACTTACAGAGAAAATCATTACCTTAGATTACTTTAATAAGTATTTTTATTCTCTTTAGAAACTTTTATGCAAGTTATGACAAGTGACCTCTTTTTCTTTCATTTTAAAACTAATGTCAAGAGTATCTGTCATTGGTTCACTTGTTCTAAAAAAAATGAAACACGGTATTTTCCCTTCCCCCTGCCCCACTGTGTGAGCGGGATGTTTGAATGGGCAGAGTGATTTTGCCTTGGGTATTTGACTGACACAAAAGAACTGGCCCATAGATTGACATTCCAGGTTGATAGCCTGGGGAGGGGCCAGGAGACCAGGAGACTCTTTTCTTTGTTTGTTTTTTTTTCTTCCCTCTCCCAGAGCTTGGGGGTGGGGGG
>VXAY01005790.1:19775-64816 GCA_013399855.1 Oxyruncus cristatus | reverse complement strand
TTTTTTTTTTTTTTCATCTGAACAGTACATCCTCTGTGTGCATTTACCTAATGTTAAAATAAATTACTTGATCAAAAGACCAGAACACGGTAGGACAGGAGGTATTCTGGTCAAAAGAAAAAGACCAAGGTACTAACCCAGTTATTCCTCCAGTCTCATTCCGGAGCTCTTTGCAAAAAAAAAAACCCCAGACCTTGTGGCTTTCTAAAAATATAGGAATTCCAGTATTTAACTCACAAGCAGTTATTTTTACTTATGCAGTCAAACATACATTTCATTGTTTGTGTGCCTATCAATCTGCTTAAATTCTAGATACTGACTGAAGGAGTCTTAATAGCAACTAAACATTTCAATCGCAAATGGTATCAGAGCACATTCTCCTAAAATCTACATGAGAAAGACTAGTGCTGCCATCCAGTCACAAATAAACTTTTCTACACCACAGAAATAGGCAAACACTGTAAAATGCATGTCTAAACAATCTACCCCAAACAAGTAAGAACAAGCACTAAGAAAACACTGCTTGCTTTAATTGACCTCCTCCAACCCCCAAGTGATCAGGAATTATTCTCAACTAATACAACTAGTCAAATTTGCACTATACTGGTTTGGGATACTATACTGATGTTACCTGTCATTAATGATCCAGTTCAGACACAGATTGAGAGAATTAAGGTTTTTGCATCTCTTTACTATTTCCATCACCGTTTCATTGTCCAGTTCTGTGATATGACGCAGGTCCAAGCTTGACAGATTTCTCAGCTGTTGAGACAAATATGACAGAAAGAAATAATTTGAAATTAATTCACATAAATAACCATTGTAAAAAACTGTAAAACTTCTAGGAATCAAGCCTAATATGTGCAAGCTAGCCAAGAAAGATATGATTACTATGTTTTTCACACAAAGCAAACGTATCAGAGGTATTCTCAGAATCAAACTTTAGCAAACTTGGAATTAAGGCACTAAGTTACTACATGAAATCCAGGAATTCTCACTCATGGTCCAGTGCACCTACAGTTAACGGCTTAGGCTTTCCTCTTCTTACATGTAAGGAGTGTAAGATACCAAGGAAAAATATCAACTCATTTAATTATAAGAAAAACAAGGCACGGAAAGAAGGGAACAGCACATTTGTGCTTAGATTCAAACACATGATATCAATGACCCCAGAGTATAAGGCTTTCAAACTAAGTAAATACTACAAACTGTCTGGAAAATCTAGTATTTATACTGTAGTCTCACCTGCACAGTTATCAATAATAGCTTGGATATTCTGAACAACAAAAGTTGGGAGTCAGAGCACAATATGATTAAGATTTATACACTGATTAATCTGATTTATTACTACTGTAAATCATCCTAACGTCCTTCAAAAGGAAACCCTCTTACTACTTTTTTGAGCTACAGATGCAAAGAAGAAAATTTTTACGGATTTCTGCAGTATCAGTTTAGTCATAATAACCTCCAAGTGCTGTTTGCTTTTCAAGCTGTCTGAAATAATCTTTATTGTACTTAGGAAAAATAATTGCATTAGGCAATATTGACAGTTTAATTAAATTTGCCTTCCCTATGAGAGAGAAAAAATAATCCTCATCAGTGATTTAAGTCACTAAGGATTTGATTAGGTAAAGACATACAACTGAGAGCATATAATTGGTCCACTTCAGTAGCTAATTATTAAGTAAATGTATTTGGGGCAGGTTGGGGGAGAAAAAAGGAAAAGAAAAAAGAGAGGACTTCATATGTAGGTAGTCTTCTATGGAAACTGATATCTTGGTGTTTTGTTCCAGAAGTTTTTATATGCTCCAAACTACAGCTGAAGATAAACTACATACTGTTTCCAAAAATTCTGCAGAACAAGCATAAAATTAAGGACTTTGACCTCTGAGTCTGCAGGGTATTTCTATAGAAAGTAGGACAATTATACTTCTATTATTAGGATACTACCACAGGTATAGTGTGGAGGTGCTTGCTGTATTCCCACTGAAATTCTGAAAATCTTGTCTGCCTATTAGGGAGCAGAGCACACAGTGATTGATACCGTGTTTGTAAAATACACACCTGTTACAAGCTATGCCTCTCTGCATTTCATACATGCTGCTCCAGCACGAACTTTGAAGGCCTGACCTCCTATATGCCTTAAAAAAGCTCACAACCAAACTCTCATTTTTTTCTGCATAAATTACAAGCAGGTGAAGCTTACAGCAGCTTTAGTTTTCCTCACTTTCTTACAGCTATTCATATTAGACATTTCAGCCTTTAGACTATGTTGGCAATATTGTGGCCTGTGTCTATGACACAGGAAATATACGTGTTGGACAACTCAACAATGAACATGTTCTATGCCAGTAAACACATTTTTACCTGGAGACCTCAAAGACAAGTAGAAAATCTCAATTATGCTTTCTTTCGCAAGACTATTCTTTTGAGCAGGTGACAATACTGGTGATTCTCCTGTCATTATTATTACTTACAGAATAAAAAACACAAATTTACATCAAATAATCAATGCAAGGAGAGAGATCAATGCTTCTTTAAAAAGTGCTTAAATAACACAGGTTCTAATTAGGTAAGAGGTACCAGTGTATTATCTGTCTCAATGATGCAATGATGAATGCAGCACTTGTGATTTCCCAGGAAAAAAAGACTTTTGCACTGCTGGGTAGACTCAAAACGTAAACTGAATTCCTACTGACCAAATGAATATGGATTTCAAGGTAGATTTTATCCTTTACCACCACAGGAGAATGATCATCCCCTCACCACTTCTTTCCTTCATGCCAATAATAGTCTACCACTATATTCAATATACAGTAGCTCAACCATCATTTGTCTTTTTTACTGTCACATTCCTCCATTTTAAACCTGGCAGCTGACCTACTTGGTAGGTTAATTTTTCTTTTTATCAGCCACAACATACTCAATCCAGAAAACCTTACTGTTTTTGAAGAGGCTCCTTCACATACAAAAGTATAATTTGGTCTATACAACCCCCTACTGCCATTTCAGATGTGTGAATGACTTTCAAGACCTGAAGAACATTCCCTTCATCACATGAATTTGAATCAGTTGAATATGACAGGTGAAAAGAATACTTCTTGCCTACTTAAGTCAGAGAATAGTTATAAACGTGTATGCAACCATTCTTCATTTAAAATGAAAGACAGATACCACAATGACAAATTTCCTATAGTTTACAGAAAAAGTAATTTTAAGGGATTAATGCTACAATGCTGCAATCACTACTATTATTAAAATGTTACAAGAGAAAAATACATAAATTTTATATTCTACCCCTAACACAACTGAAAATAGTATGATATTTAAAAAAAACCCACTAAAAATCAAACTTCTCTGAAGTAGACAATTGGACAGTTCAGATGTTTGACTCTTCAATGCATTCTTGAGACTAAAATAGCACACCTTTAAATAGCATTTTTTTCTACAGAAAGAGGATTGTGACTTACATACTCAACCTTAGGCCACTAGGATGCATAAAGTGTTTCCTTTTTTTTTTTTTAATCAAAACCAATTTTGCTCATGCAGCAATGCCATTTTATTGAGCATTTCCAGGGCCACTCTTCTACAGATATGCACACTTTTATTCAACTCTTAATTTTTTTAGCTCTCCAAAGAATGTTCAGCATGAACAAAATTTAAACTTTGAACTCAATTCCATCAGGCAAAATGTTTTAACTGAATAAGGAATATTTAATGTGACAATAAAACATAGCATGTAAATACTAGACAGAGGGCTTAAAATATGAAACAGAATTAACAGAAAGCAAGAACATTTAAACTAATTTTGTGTGATGCATATAAACACATTCTTGCTGAAATTACTGATTATTAATTAGCACTTAGGTCACCAAATGGTTTTAGACAAAGAAGTTTGAAAAACAGAGCTTTTTAATTTTAATGTATTTTAAATACAAATGCAAACTTACATATCATTTTAAAGATATTACTCTTTACTTTTTTACCTCAGGTATTTTAAAATATATTATAATCCTTTTCATTCAATACTTTTGTTGGTTCGCTTAAATGAAATTTTATGCCCACTGATATATTTAAAGATTCAGAGGTTATCATACTATTTATGTGCCTGAATGTTATGGAACTCCTAAGATTTCTATCCTGACTACTGGAACTTGTAATATTAAAATATGTGCCATGATTTAGACAATAGAATATTACTATTACCAATGGGATCACAGGTAATTTTTCAGTGTGGATGTATCAACTCCTGTGAATTTTTAGCTGTTACTGTTTAGGGGATTACTAATATGGTATAAATGGGTTTTCACTTTTTCCCCCCCACATGATTCCACAATTCCTGTAGAGATATGCTACCTTAAAAATCACAGAATAGGATGGAATTATAGAATCATTTAGGTTGGAAAAGAACTTTAAACCCAAGTCCAAATGAAACCTGAAACTGCCATGGCCACCACGAAACAATTAACGGAATTTTAATTAATTTTCTTGACACTTCCTGTGTATACATACCTTCAGGGAAAAAAATGCTCTCTGACTTAAGCTGCCCAAAGTAAATGTATGATCAGACGAAATTAAAAATAGCAATCTGAAAACAAACTGTAAACCAAATTCTTTTTATTATTGTGTCAATAGAATCTATAAACGACTTTTAAAAAAGCCACATTACTGAAGACAGGCTGTAACTGAACTATATGATCGAGATATACTTGATCCTGAAAAAGTAATCATACATGGTTTAAGAAACTGCACAATGACTGAATAGTTACAGATGAGACTATTTTCCCACAGATTTAGTGTTCTCCATATTAATAAATTTTAATTTCATTTCCTAAGTATTGCAAAACGTAAGTCCCACTGCTTAAGTAAGAAATACACAATCAAAACCTGTGTTACAATCACAGAGATTTAATTTGCATCACTTAAAAAAAAACAAAACAGAAAGTTTGTTTTGAAAAGCGTAATTATTTCTAAAACCAATGTTTGAGAAAACAGAGTTGAAAATACACATTAATTAAGGAAATACACTTATTAAATAGATTCCTTTGCTTCGTAATGTACCATAGAAGAAAACAATAGGAAAGTGAATGACATTCACATTGCAGCTGCTACTGTTTCTAAGATGTCCAGAAAAAATAATTCGGGGTTTTTATTTATTGCAAGCATACTTTTTTGCAAGTTATGCTACAAAAATAAATATGTTGCCTCCTTTCTGGCTTTAAGACACATTGTATAGGAGCTACTTGAACACACATAAAAACTGCACATCTAGTACCTGTGCTACAAGACTCATTTCCAGATTATAAATTCTAAAAGTTGTTGTAGAACTACATTATAGCTGAGTCACAGTTTACACCTATATGTTATTTGCTCTGAAGTACTTGTAATGAATTTTTATGTTGGGGGGTGAGGGGAACAATGGAGGAGGGAATTTCATAGACCAACAAGACTGAAAACACTGAAATGCTTTTAAACATGCAATCAGTCTTCTCTCCAATGCCTTTTTTACTTAATTTAAAGAAATAGCAGCTGGATACAATCATCAAATTCTTCAAAATAATGAAAAGAAATCTCTTACAAGGAACACAGTTAACTTCATTCAACAAAGTCGTCAGCTTTAGCTTGACAGGATGCAAAAAGGTTCTTTTACACAGTATCACATCATCTAAAATATCAGGCCAATCCTCATGAAGAACCTCCCAGAATCACTATATTCAGAAACCTTTACTTAATAACTTTTTCCTGTGATTGGGAGACTAATATTTAAAAGGACATCTTACTAAATGCAAACAGACTGAAATAGATCATATTCCATCTTATGAAATACAGTTCGTTATACAAACTGACTAAAAAACTGTTTTCTCTTGACCCAGACAAAGAAATGCAATCATGTCCCTAGATAAAAGCTTGAAGAGGTTAAGATCACAAGGTATGCTGAAATATTACCATAAAAGGAGCATAAAGTAGAACACTTTGTGTCAAAACTAATCAGTTACTAGAAGGAGACCATACAGTACCCCAGTTTAGACAAGGCTATTGCAAAATCAGTCCTGTCATGTGTAGATTACCATTATATATCTCTCAAGCTGGTAATGTCTGCACTGAATGAGCACTAAGCAGTTCCTCCATAAATCTGAATTTTGATTGACTTCATACTGGCCACCAGCTCAGAAACAAGTATCACTAAGTTGGATTGGACACGACTCTTGGGTAAGAACTACGAGATGAAAAAAGATTCAAGATCACATTACTCCAAAAATAGTTCTTAGATAAACTGTCTTTCATGCATTGGTGATTAGAAGAGTAATTTAGAAATTTTTTTCTTTTGAAGTTCTGTACAAGGATTCATACACACTTAGATGTTTGTAATACACTTTACCAGACAGTCTGTCAGAAGTACGTGGTGTAGAAGCACAGACAGTTATACTGCTACAAAGCAATTACTCTTGCATACATATCAGAAACCAAAGGAAGAAGCCAAGGAAGTGACTTCGTAATAAAACTGTATCTAGATGTCAAGGTTTGCTGATGCCAGCTGTTAAAATTCTATTACAAGTGCAACAATTAAACTGCTGAGAGGCAATTACCACAATAAAAGAATCATACAAGGAAAGCTAAGTAAATAATAAAACAAGTGAGAAAAAAGAAAACAGCAGATAGAGATGTGCTGAAAACAGAAGACAAACTACAACACTACATGCAGTACGTGTTTTTCCCTCCTCCACAGAAACAAAGTTGACAAATGTTGGCCTAATTTTTCTGATGCCATAGTACAAATCATTCAGATCTTCTGTGACAATGTTTCACACATTAGAGCTACAAAGGCAAACAAAACATTCAGGTCATCAGAACAAACCATGGTTTCAACTGTGAGTCTAACTGTGAACTGCATACACACACACACACTCCTCCTTCCCCTTTCTTCCTGTGTATGTACATGCAGTGCCTCTCATCTTACCCAATAAATATTATTTCCTTTGGGTGCATTTCTTGTATCTAATAACAACTTCAAGAAAAAAAGGCACCAGCGTGGTGACATGGTCTTGCTCAAAAAGCAAATTTTTTTGATTGTCATTGTGTTCAGTAGAAAAATAATGAAAATAAACCCTGACTGTTTCTTCTTTTTCTAAAATATACAACATTTTCACTACCATTCCCTACAATTAACTATTAAAAAGCTCTGCGATGCAGCAGCACTGTAATTTAGAATTTTCAAGTGCTAGTATTTTTAAAGACAGCTAACACTACCAGGGGGGAAATACGCTCATAATAAACCATTCCATTTTTATACATGCATCAGCCTCAAAGCAATTTCACAAGCAAGGCCATTGCTGTTATCTTCAGCTTGCACACAGGAAGCAGGACAGAAAGGAACTGGCTCTGCAAGCCTTACAGGACACACTTGCAGGCCATACAGAGCAAAGAACAGATTCCACACTCTCTAGGATCATGGGACTGGAAATATTACTGAACAGTTATGAAGTATGAGTTAAGTACTCAACATAAAGCTAACCCCACGAAATACATGACGGTTAGAACAAAAAGTGGTGTCATCAACTGACAAATTCTGGAAAAGACAGACGCAGCAGTTAAAGAACATGTTACCATTTCCTACAGGTGCTACTAAAAAGCCATCTTTATTATAAGTCCCTTTTAATTGTAAAGGTTGCAAGAAGGTCTCTCTTGAGTCTTTTCTTATCCAAGTTAAACAGTCCCTAACTTTCAGTGTTATCACATCACATGTCTTTGCAGTATTCATAGCCTACAGAAAGTTGCACAGGTACAACTTGAGGGAATGAAACTGGAATCCCCACATCTCAAGTTCCAACATGCACCAATTACTTACGAAGTACTTATATGCTATGAGTATAACCAGCCTCCTAAAGGACTACATTCAACAGTGTCATTCCCACGTAAATCAGGATTTCTAATACTTTATTATTATTAAACACACGAAAAGCAGAAATATGTGTTAATAAGAAAAATAGAGATCTTGACTTTAATCTAATAAATGGGATTATAAAGTCACTTTGTTGAAGGATAAGGCATCTATTAAATACACAATAAACCTAGGCCAGAAAAATGCAGTAACCAAAGAACGTAGCTGAAAAGTGATCTGTGTGGAAATTTTTAATAAAGCCTTAGACTACACACCCTGTCTATGTTAAATTATATTTCCAAGAAATATAATACAGCAAAACCTCTGTATTTACACTGTATATATAAATATAACCTATAGTTACATGCAGATAGTTTTCATACGACATGAAAATAATAGCATAATTTCTTTCTCCCACTAATATATACCCCCTTTACTCATCACTTCATTACACAGAGTCCTTTCAAAATGGCATCCTTTGAGGTCCTATAACTTCACCATTCAAATTAATTTCTCTGCTTTATTTCTTTTTGTATGTGTTCCAAAATGTTTTCAATTCTTCTGTATCTTCAGCTACTAACCAGCCCAAAAATGATGGAAGTATTTTACAGACATGTTGAATGCTTCTGTATAACAATAGGACAGCTGCACAGCTGCATGACAAAACCTTTATTTTCTTCAGGCATATTCCGTTTTTCATTTAATATATTCTCTACTTGGCACCTCAAGATTTCTTTAACTGTTTTTACGCTAGCATGACCCCTGAATTTACTTTCAGTTACAAATTTTCATTACTATGGTGTTTGTCCACCTCATCCAAGGCATCCATTTCACTGAACAGTTCCATTATTTTCTGCAGAGACATATTAGCTCTCCCAGACATGACTCCTCTTATGTAAAAGAAAAAGGAAAGGAAATAAAGTGTACATGTCAAACTATCTATGTTAAAATACGAAGATGAATATATACATACAATGTATGTACACTGTTGCAGTAAGGGGTCTGTCCAAATCTCTTGCAATTAGAATTTTGCACTTCAATTACGGAATTCTGTTTTGTTTGCAATGGAATCTGTTGTAATTAGGTATTTTAAAGACTTTTGACCTAAACAACATTGTTACTTCTGAGAAAATGTATAACTCCTTTATTATACTTCTGATACACTGTTTTCACATGGTGAAATCTGAATGTGACTGCTCAAATAATTCAAAGTTCATTTACTGTGTCATGTTTCTGTCCATGTCAGTGTTATAAATCATACATATAAACTCATCCTGACTGATATCTACGACTTGGCTACAGTCAAACACACTAATGACTAGCTAAAAGTAGTTATGATACTCACATTGGTAAGGTGAATGACTCCTTTTGATGTAACAGAGCAGCCCATGAAACCAACGTACTGCAGCTCTGGACAATGTTCAGCAAAAGCTTTCACCGACTGATCTGTCACCTGCAGAAAAGATAAACAGGCAACAGTTGAATAGGTGATATAAGTACACACTTAATATGGCTTAAGCAATTTCTAATGGCAAGCTGCTCATTAATACTTTTATTAACGCTAGTTTTATTTATGTCAAGAGTTTTAGAGAAAACATTGGACATGCACAGGCATATATCTGCATGAAAATCCAGAAGAAAAAAGATTTTTGGCAGAGGGGGATCATATTCCTAGAGGAGGAAAAGAAGCACAAGACAAGAGAAGATGATTGCCACAAAGTCAAGTATTACTGTCATCCTGTTTAAGTGCAAACAACCTGTTATACCACTGTGCCAGTTGTCAGCCAAATGGCGATGTTACCCAGTTTATTACTGAGATTTTGTTTATCTATACAACTACTTGTTATTTATAATTAAGTTTGTCTGTTAAATTTAATAATACATATTAAATTTAAAACACAATCCATTGTATAAATGTGCTTCGTAAGTAGACTAAACCTTCAAAGGGACAACATATTGTGAATTTTGTGAAGAATGTAATATTGGCATGGGTACACTTAAGACACCCTAACTGAAAAGCAAAACAAGTTTTGAAATATCTAGTCCAAAACTGAGCCTCAGGTGAATGAATACACAGAGGAACATTATTCCTGCTGTGCTGTGGATCACCATTAGCCACAGTTCCAACAGGCCCAACAAGCCACTTTACTGCACATTGGTAGCATCTGGTGACCTTGGTGAGGACTCTGGCAAAACAATTTTTGAAAAGACAAGCCCAGAGATACAGGTTTACAGATAAAACACATCAGAGCTGTACTGGTTTGGGGTTACGGACTGGGGTTACAGGTTATAGACTTAGTGCAGTTTTCTCAGAGCAAAAACTTCTCAGTGAGCAAAGATTCTCATTGTGGCACATCTGTCAAATAAAAGTAAAAAGCAACCCTTCTAGAATTGTGTATTTAGAACCCAATTAAACTGAGAGCAAGTCAAAATGAAGGGGTTAGGGACCAGCTAAACAGATTCAATCACAAATTGGGTACTGATCATGTGGTATCTGCTCAGTCCCATGTCCCAGATCTGCCTACTTGAACAGAAACAAACCAGTGTATTACGAAATTACTTCTTTGATTTAATCTGACACAATCATTCATTTTTGGTTTTGCACATTCCTCTTAACTGAGGACAGCCACACAAACTATTTAAGTTTTTTAAGATATTGATTACCAAAAGCCTTTCACAATACTATCACAAAAAGACTTATAGATTTGCACTATTTAGCATGCTACCAGCACCAAACCAGTAGTGGAAAAGAAAGTTTATCTCCACTCTAGAAGACAAACTAAACTCTCTTGATTCAGCTAATGATCTAAGAGAAGGACCCTGTTACAATCTTAGCCTACTCTCTCTGTAGAAGATTAAAGTGTGATTCTCTGTTGCAGACAGGTTTGCCCTAGATAGCAAGAAAATGTAGCAATGAAAAATCAATACCTCAAATGTCTAATACCACAAATTCGTTAGAGAGCTTACAACTTTAACATACAATGTCTTACTTATAGCTAACATTCAGGTGCACGAAGACATTGAAAAAATAACATTTTGAATGCTAATAATAAAATTAGTATGTCTTAAAATTTTCTTTTTAAAATGTTCTTTTCATACTGTGGTGTTTTCTGTATTCTAATCAAAATCTGTGGAAAAATAATTTTGATAAAAATTAGTAACAATAGATTATGACCATATATATTAAATAGTTTAAAGATTAGCAGTGAACCTTTTCAGCACTTGTTAGGTATGCACTATCTATCTAATCAGAAAAAAAGATCCTTCATTACCTCTGTATGCCATGCAAGCCTCATGATTTTCCAGGCAAAAGCAGTGTGACATTACCTGAATGTGCTTTAAAACTAGTGTAGTAGAAATCACCACTTTAGATACTCATTTTTCTACTGAAAACAACAATTTGTTCTTAAATCTTGACTTATGAACAAAATAGCAGTGTTGCTGTCTTTAAGCCCAGTTCACTAGCAGATCCTGTCCTTTGCCATTAGACAACAAAACTCCACTACCTGCAGAAGCTGACTTCAACTTTTATAGGGAAACACTGTAAAAAATTTTCTCAATCAACACTGTAACCTCCTGACAGTATTTCTTATTACACCAGCATCTAGGAATACATCACTTTTTTCTTGGACCCTACGTCATCCATAGCAACTGATTTTTTAATCATATGATTCCCAGTCAGACAGCCTGTAATGAAGGCCACTTGATATTCTGCTTGGTTAGACACTTTTAAAATGACTCCACTCTCCTATAACTGTAGTAGTTGGAAAGGAATATATGTATATATATTTTTATATACAGACATACACACACACACTTGCTATTTCACTACAATGGCTTCTCATAAGACAAATATGAGACACTATGCACAGAAAGATCAAAACACCTGTAATCTAAATGAAGGTTAAAAACTAAAATTTATATTCCGTCTTTCTGTTCTTCTTTTTGCAGGGGTTGGGGAAAATAAGAACATGTAGTCATTTGGAATTTATTCATAAATGTAAGTGTAGCATTATAGTCTAGTAAAATTGTCTAGCCTTCAGTTACAATAATTGAAGACGGATAACTGAATCCTACCTCTTCTTATTTATATATGGATCAAAAACAGAACAATACAAAGTTTGCATGTGGAAGCATCTCTTTTTTTTTCCATTTGACCTATTTGTATCAAGGAGAAAAAAATGAGGAAAGTTTCTGCCAGATCTGAAAGGGTGATTGGAATGGGCTGGCCAGGGGAGCGGTGGAGTCACCAACCCTCAAGCTATGGAGTCACTGTCCCTGGAGGTATTTAAGGGAAGACTGGGTGTGGCTGTTGGTGCTGACAGCATGATGATGTTTGGTCAAAGGTTGGACTCCATGATTTCAGAGGTCTTTTCCAACCTAATTGACTCCGTGATTCAGCGAACCAGAAGCAAAAACGCAACAAACTTCAAGCTCAAGAAACTTTCTAAGACTGAAAACAACTACTCTTCTGCTTAACTAGACTTTCCCATTTCATCATCTGCATTGTCTAGCATAGATGGTTTACATACAGACTTGAACTTTCATATTTAAACTCAAATATGCAAGCCAGGTCACTATTTCTACCACAAGCAGAAGCCAGAAACAGTATCCTCTTACTGTATGAACGTGTTTGACACTCCCAAGAGATGGTCTATTTTGCAGAATTAAAGAAAAGTAAGTGGCTGATGACAAAATTGCATGGAAAATTAGCAGGGATATGTATGCAATGCTTATGTATCTTACACTTCCTCATATAATGCAATATGTAACTGTATGTTACATTTTCTTCTTCACCACTCAGAAGATTGAACAGGTGCATTAAACATGTATTATAAATATAGCTTCTGTAAGCTAACAAATTGTTAAAGAACTGCATCCTGACGTACTATACAAGCAAATCAGACTAATCTAAAACCAGATTACCACAGAAAATATACTACAGTTCTACAAAAATGACACTTGGTCAAAGACACAGAAATTCACACACAATTCCTTTACAGATCCCAGTACTGTTCTTCCAAGAATCTTTAGTAATTGGATTGTCTAGTCGACCTTCATCGACTTTCGTTCATCCTGTCTTGCTTCGTGTTAGTCTTTCTTTGAAAAAGTAATGTAGGATGATGAGGATAGATTTATAAGTTATGCACTAAAGTACTGTGAATGGGAAATACACTGGTCTGGAACTAATGGCACAGATTTTGTGCCTATCAAAAAGATCTACGATAAGTGAGATATGGTTTAATCATTTCTTTCTATCTATTGTAGCCTATTATATATTCTGCATTGTTTTACAGGAATTCAATATTTTGTCTACTCTGAATTAGATTCTATAAGTATTAGTTTATTTTACATTCTATTCAATAAATGCAAGTGCAAAAAAGGAAATAGCAGAGATGATAATTCAAAAAGAAAGTCTGAGGTACAACAATAGAAGCGCAAAAATACAAAATTCCAATTAAAAAGCCTCATAATTAATAAAAACTCACAGAAGCTCAAACAGAAATAACTGAAAAAGAGATAGGAATATAAATAGCAACTGACACAGAATGAACACCGTGTTCTCTAATTTAAAAGGTGCACTGCACTCTAAGTAGATCTTAATATGCATTTTTTCCATGCAATATACATAAATAAAAGTTTGAAAAATATGTAAAATATTCTTTAGAACAATAAATTCTGCTAAAGTATGTTCTCATGTAAGTAGAGATTCAGTCTGCTATACAGGTAACATGCAATTATTCACTGCAGAAGTCAACACTAAGGGTAGAAGAAACCTATTTTCTCCCAGTTACTGACTCCATAAATCTTTATCTGTCTTGGTCAGACACCAGCTTAAGCAAACCTTGTTTTAGGCAGTACAGAAGGAAGGGAAGACTCAGGGAGGGTTTATTAAAATTCAGTTTTATGTTTGAAAAAAGGTAAGTTTACAGAAAGCTCATCTGCTAATTCAGTCCTAGAAGTTCTTGCCTCACCTGTGCATTATTATCTACTGCAGATTAAGGCCCACTCAGAAATCTGCCCTTGCATGAAGTACATGGCTACACTCTCCAATATGGGTTTAATGTATCACATATTCAATGTGCATTTTCCCTCACCTGTATTCACCAGAATCCTTGCATGCCATAGCCTTCCATAAAGTGCAGTTAGGCTAAACTCAGGTATAGATTTCATTTAACTCCTTTTTACCAAGCTTCTGAAAATTTTTCCATTTGATCTATTTCAATTTGACCTATTCTGACAAGGATTTAATACATACAAAAAATGAAACATGAAGTCAAGATCGCTCATATACAGAAATATCTATCCACCGTAGAACAAGGCAGTCAGGCCACCACCACTCTATCAGCAGCAAAAACACTAAGTATCATTGAATATTTTTTTTTTTTAAATCATAGTAATGAAATAATTTTTAATGACAATGCTCAACAACAGGTGTGTGCTTACATAGGTTTTCCCCGCTTAGCTTAAAATTTGCCTTGATACCTCTATAATAAAATGATCAGATGATCCCTCTGCCACACAGGGAAAGATGACATTGTCCCTCTTTTGAATAACACTTTTAAAATTACTTCTTAACAGAGGGTCAAACAAAGAGGACAATATTACATTAGAATACTAATAAATTTTACACTATTAAACTAGAATATATACTTAAAAACATTTTCAGTTACACATGTGTGGCAATCGACCTTCAGGATGTACAGTGGAAGAAGTTCTCGCAAAGGTGGACTTCTGAAACTGGTTAGCAAACCTGTGTTAAAAAACTGTAATACTGTAAAACCCCCTTTCCCTGAAAAGCTCAGTTTTTCCCAGGAATCCCCTGTACCTTTCCCACCGGCTGTGAAACCTGCCCCCTATGGGCGGTGGCTAAGGCGTTCTCAGCCCCCCTGACTGGACATATGCTAATGCCCCAAAGTCTTATCTACCCGACCCGGGAAAAATAAACCCTCTTTCCTGCCCATCTCTTGCTGTGGTCTTTTGTGCTCTGTCTCGGGGCTCGGGCGACCAGGAGGCAAGGGAACCAGGGGGGAGCACTCCCTCCTCCAGCTAAAGGACTACAATACATTTCTGGGGGATTCCAGCACCCGCACACATGCATTCCTAGTCCAATAAGTAAGAAATTGTGAGCAAATTGTGCTACAATTTAACCACATTTAGATTCAAATACAAATTCAATTTCATTTTTAAATGAATTTCCAAGGGAGGCTGCAATAACTCAAAGTATTTACTCACAGATTTAAACCTAAGATTCCATCAAACACACCAGGGCCACTCATTAGCATCTGTTCCTAACCTTATTTTAATAATATAATTTATTAGGGATATACTGTATTATTAGCTTGACCAGGAATTAAAAACCAACAAGTTTTAAATTACTTGGGAATTCAGCACAAACATATCTTAGAATCACACTCAAATAAAGATTGCTCACATATAAATACAGGACTCTTTTGCTCTACCTCCCCCAGAAAACAGAAGGTAGAAAAGGCGAAAAATGAAGTTTATGTTTAAAAGATTAATTTCAAACTTTAACTGGAACAGACTTTTCCTATTCAATAGGAGTGATACATTACTTGCTTTCCACCAGCCTCAACTTAAATTATATTTGTCATAAAGCTGTGACAAAGTAATTATTATTGGCAAAGATGCATTTAATTCATGACCCCATATTGCAATTACTGAACACTGACAAAAAAAAGGCACGGATAATCTGTCATCACACTCAAGTTCTTAGGACACCGAAATTTCATTAGTGAACAGTGCAAGGCAAAGCTCGTCTCAACTAACTACCATCGGACAAACAATATATTTCTTCACATTCAGTTAGTGTAACCATTTGATTAATCAAAACAGAAATTCAACAACTGCCAGCTTTAACTTGCAGTAGTACTACTGATTTCTATGAGCATCCAAAAGAAAAATATAAATATTTCTGTTCCTTCACCTTTAAAGGAAACTAACTGAAAATGAAATTATCTCCCCACTTTTTAATATATATTTTTACAGTTTTGGTTAGATGTTCAATTTTTTCACAATCTTGGTTTAAATGCTTTGAATGGTTTCTTTTCATTATAAAAAAAAATCTTTATACAAAACAAATGTGCAGTCTTTCATACAACAAAACACTGCTGCTTATCAATGGCTGTAAAATGTGTTTCATTATTAATTGAAAGGGATGAATTAATCAACCAATATAAGTGACTTTTTACAAACAAAGAAAATGAAAATTCTACAGTATTTTAAGATCAACTTTTTTATTTCAGGAACCTGTTTCTTGAAATGTATCTCACCATTCAAGCTGAAATGTAAACATGAAATACTGAAGCCGAGCCTGTATTATAAAGGTGAACCTTTCTATAAGAGCCATTTCATCAGAAACAACAATTCACAGCACAAAAAACCAACACAACAATTAAAGCATGGACTCAGAGGAGGCTCTTCACAACACTATGCTACCCCAGCCTCACATCTGAGGGGAAGAAAAAAAGGAAGCGGTTTGAATTGCTATCCTTTCCTTCATCCTTATGCATCAGTTTAGGAGTTAGAATCACTATTTGCCCATGATACAAGAGTGAAAGATAGACAAGAGCGTATCCATATTATGGTAACATCAACTACTTTAAAAAACCATAAATATGAAAACAACCCCAACAATTTCGCGGTATGCTCAGTTCAGTACCCAAGGGAACAATAATTTTATCAGGTATCCTCTTGGAATGCATGTGGATTTACACAGTTTATCCCTTGTTTTTAAGAGGCTATAAAGAATGGTGTTCCTGTTTCACCTTGATAGTAGTGAAAGCCTGTACAGTCTTCCTAATTACCCAACCATAATTGTTAGACACAGAACTCTAAGTACCTCAGTTAAAGGCAGTACAACGTATTCCTTCCATTTCAGTGGCACTGAGTATCACTGCTTAATCTTACTCTCTTTTTGTTAATGATGACAGAGTCATCAAAAGATGAGTTGTTCCTCCTATTTTCATCTATTTTATCTTCCAAATTAGTTAGTACTAAACAAAACAACACATTTCGAACATATTTAGTTTGAAATAATAAATATCTATAGACAATCACTATCTTCGAACTGGTTTAAACACCCGGTTTAGAAAACAGATCTCAGATCTCAATTTAAATTATCTGATTCCCAATATCTTACAATTTTATAAAATGCAGTTTGCATGCACTTATACTGAACAATGCTATCAGTTCACCCTAATTTATTTTTTGCAAAATGAAAATAAAACTGTAAAAACAATTCTTCAGCTATAAAATATTGCCCTCCCAACGAAAGTCAAAATTTATTATTAAAATGCATTTACTCTGCACTGGCAAAATACTGCTTCTGAAAGAAAACATCTTTCACTGAACAGCATGTACATATAACCTGATAGTCATCAAAATGTCAGTAAAATTACAATAAAAAATTAAAATAAAAAAGAGAGTACCACTGTATTATAAATTCTGTAATGAGAGCCACACATCAGGTATACGGTATATCCTCTAAAGGCTATGAGAAAACTAAGTGCTTCTCAGCATATTTTTTTAAGCAGAAGGATGCATAATTTCTAAAAATTAAAAATATTACCCTGACTCTCTTCTGCTATTCATAATACCCAATCAAAAAGACTAATGTGTCCACATGCTGGGATACACAAGATACACATATCAAGTATTTTCATTTAGTATCATTCTGAATACAAAGGAAGAAAAAAAATTCATCCCCAGAGCTATACGAGTATATTTCCTATTCTGTATTATGAGTAGAAAAAAGAACACAAAGCCCCCAGTTTATTTGACAGCTTCACTGTTCACCAGAAGATCTCTCCTTTCCATTTAAAATCTTTTTTTAAAGAAATTATTTTCCCTTCATCTGTGCAATTTGATCTTACACATTCCCATTAAATTCATATACTCTGGCAAATTTATCTGTTTACCACAACTTCAAGGCTTTTAAAGGGGCTGGAAGATGATTTTACAGTACACATTCACATAACAACTGCTTCGTGCTCATACTGTTTTGCCTCTAAAACAGCCTCAGAAGAGCAGTGTTAATGTTCTGAAATACTGGAGGTCCTGGATATACAAACTATTAAACACTGTTAAGTCTACTTCCTTTTGCTTTATCTCAAGAATATTGTCATTTTCACAGATAAAAGCATTGTTTCATTTTCTCATTAATCTGATTACCTTGTGAAGGCCTCCTAGATACTCACATAAACTTTTTAATTTCTTTGGTCAATAATCTGACAAATCCATGTTCCTTTCATTAAAAACACCATCGCAGCTGTAAAAAACCTTGTTCTGCTGTCACATCCCTCTCATGGGCAAAACTAATCTATCATTCCCTTAATATTTTTAGTTCAGGTAAACAACTTAAATACCAACTTGGACAACACTCTTGCTGCTATCACACAATACCAACTCAGAACCAATTGTTTCTAAGATTTTCACACATTAAAGCTTTTGTACATTAACAAAGGCGTAGTCACTCCATCACAGAAGGTCACTTGGTTATTTTAAAATAACATGAGCATTTTCTCTCATAAAATTATGACACTTTGAACATTCAGTAGAACTAGAATATTACACAATTACTGTTCAAGTCTCATGGCTACCACACAATTTTAATGAGTGGGGAAACTGTTGGAGCAGTTGAAAATGTAAGGTAATGTATACAGATAGTAAGTGTATGGTGACACAGACACAATACATTCTATACCATAACCCCAAGTGAAGTTACCTTAGCAATAGCATCTGTTCTTCAAGCAACTACCCTTTCTTCAGGTTTCATACTGGCCATACATAAATCTACACAATGGAAATACAGTATGACATCATGAAGTTGATGGCATCAGCTGTTGTATTTACCTAAGGCTGACACCAGCAAACATCTAAAGGTTGCTACTGCAGGCACTGAAAGTTGGTACAAATACCAAAACCTTTCTCGCAACCCAGCTTCTAGAGATTTCCATCTTATGGCATTTCACACACAGAATTTAGAGGTTCATCTCCTCCTTCTCTGTCACAAGCATAGAAAACCAAAAATTTCCTCCAAATCTTCCAGAATAGGTCCCAGGTGCAAAATTTTGTCTGCCCAATCCACCAAGAGAAATTTCATACAGGGAACTGTTCATTTCTGATTATGTGGACTCCAGTTAAAGCCATATGTTACAAATGACAGGATACACAACTTAAGGTGGAGGAAAAAGTCTTAATCAAGTTACAGTCTTCTACATGAACCACAGGCTTCTTTAACTAGTAACAAGTCTCCCATGACTCCCATGAGTATTAGAAGTCTTCATTAATCTATATAATTTTATTCTATTCTAGCCTACAAAAAACAGATAAATCCAGAATCCAAATCCTAACTGAAGGAGACATTTTTTTAAAGCACCTGTAATAAGAATCATAGTTCAGATGCACTTGGGAAATGCAGTATGAGCTCACAATCAGTGACACCAAGACACATTGCACAGAAGTCGAAATGGTTTCAGTTCGATTTATAAATGATCTTCACTCAACAGAACTCTCACTAGGAGGAAATACTTGACAATAAGAAGGCATATGGAGGGTTTATTTCTTAACAATTTTTTTCCTTGGTGAACTGCATTCAATACCACTAATTTTAATTTAAAATAAACTACTATTACATTGGACTGATCAAGGAGTACAGCAACTGACATATTCTATCAATCTAATGCAGAACCAGCTTTAAGGTACGAGTTAGTTATAAACTTGAAATGCATCAGACATTATGAAGAGATTAATAGGAAGAGGACCTCACTTAATACAGTTCTTTCTGTTTTGCACTTGTGTGAAATATATCAGCTTACATACTTTCCGATCCACTCAGCACTGCAGTCAGTGCACATATGGGTTACTTGGCACAGACACTGGTATGACAGCCTGGACATCATGACTCTTCACAGCAGCTTCTGAGTCCTGTCCCTACATTCACAAATTGGTACAGAGTTCTCTGTGAAATTTTATGGTAAGAAGTAAACATGCTACACCCTGTGAGAGTTATTACATGAACGGTACTGGCCTACAATGAAAAGTTGCAGGAAAAATAGTCATTAAAATGGTAATCTTCAGCGTTCACTACTGTGATTGACTACTTCATTACAATCACAGTTTGATATCAGCATAACTGGTCGGAGCAACCTCCAAACACAGCAACAACAATAAAAAAATTAATAATGCTGCAGAAACAGAGCTTTAATATGCAACACAAGGACTCAGACCCAAATAACACCCTTTGGTTCAAAAAAAGAAAACTGATGTTGCATAGGATACATATACACATCCTTGCACATACTTCAGTGGAAATCCAATTTATAGATTTTAGCAAACAATCATCTCTAGGCAAGGGAAAAAACCCAACTTTTGAGTGGAAGTTCTGCAGAGTCTATGTTTTATTCCTTACACATCTTTCTTTGTTCAGCTGCAAATGGTACACTATTATATCTTGTGACAAAAAATTGAAAATGTTACAGTAGAAACTGAGCTGTAATTTTTTTAACACTTCCACAAAAACACATCAACAACAACAACAACAAAAATTTTTGCTTTGTCCTCATCACAATAGCAAGGAAAATCAATTACCTCCAAAAAGCACTAAAGAAAAGTGTTTATATCTTATAGCACGACAATCTACCTGAACTCCTCATAATAAACATTTCTATGAGTTGTTTGGGTTTTTTTTTAAACAGAACTTTGCATCACGTAGTTCGTCAAACCAAAAACATGGGGATTTATTTGTTGTGCTTTATTTGTTCTCATAATAATCACAGCAGTCTTCATTTTTTCTCTTCTGAAAGCTGGGTGAACAAGGAAGTTATTGCTGTTATTTGTTAAGAAAATTATGCTTACGGTATTCTACCTGGTTGGTATAATTTACATCACTAATTTTGATCTATTGGAGTTAAGTCTGAAGATTCTGACTGGACACAGATAGCAGAAAAACCCTGAGAAAATGCAGCAATAAGCACAAATAAAATATAGTTTGGGAGAACTTAAACATATTAACAATAGACATTTGCCTTTTTGTCATTTAAACAATTTTAAAATTCCAAGGCCAAAGACTAAAAGAGGAAGACATATCATCTCATAAGGGTCCTCGCTGACATATAAGAAAGCAAAGAAGTGGAAATCTACAGCACCAAGAGATGCACATAGATACAGAAACTAGAAATTCATATTTCTCTCTGTCATCATATCAAGGCAGAACTTGAAACTGGCCTAGAAAATTACGGCTGACACATTACCAAGAGTATCAGAAGCAAGTAGGTGATGATTATGTGAATGTGAACGTGAGTTAGATTTGATTTTTAATCCTTGCACATTGTCTAACGGCACACCTGCTCAAACTACATCAGTCTATGACTGCATATGTGCACTTAGAACAGCATCTTGCTGATGAGAAATCCAAATGGGACTGCTGTATTAGTTATGATTGGAAGCAGGATACAATCCTGATTAACCTCAGTGCAGAACCAGACCTCCATGCAGACAAGCTGAAATAGGAAAATCTGTCACCTACCTCACAGACCCCAAAACCCAATGGCTGACAGAAGTACAAAGCCCTGAAGGCTGCATGATAATGGCAGGACCAGCACAAGAGGGTGCTGAAGTTCAGCAATTCAGTTTTAAAAAAATAAAAATAAACACCTGATTGCTCTTCCCAGAACTCAGCACATTCAGAAAATAAAAAGATAAAAACTGCTGCTTGTATCTAGGTCATCATGGAAAAGGAAAGGAGGGAAAAAAAAAAGAAAACTAAAAAGTAAGGAACAAGCCAGCAGGTTAAAAAGAGTGAATGTTAAAGGTCTTCAACTTTGCTTAAATTAGTAAATCAGTATGTATTGGTTTAAAACCCCAGTAGGCAGCTAAACACTAGACAGACACTCTCTGAATCCCTCACCCAGCAGGATGGGGGAGAGAATCATAATGGTAATAGTGAGAAAATTTGTGAAGTAAAGGAAGTTTAATAGTAAAAAAAAAAAAAAAAAAAAGGAAAAAAAATCAANTAAAGAAAAAAAAAATAAAAAAAAAAAAAAAAAAAAGGAAAAAAAATCCAAACTAAAAAAAAAAAGAATGATGCAAAGGTGGCCAAAACAAATAAACCCAATTATTAATAGACACATAAAAATCCCAGACATATCAAGTAATTTTCTCTAGTCAAGCTAGTCAACAAGACTTTAAAAAAGAAATATCTTTTCCCCCCGATCTTTCTAATCTTTCTCAGTGTAACACCTTTCACCTTCACCCCACTTCTACCAGTTGGTAAAATATGACAATTACAAGCAGGAAAGTAATTTTTTTATGCCAGAGCTGTAAAACAAGCTATATCAATCGATAAGGGAAGATGAGTCATTACCTTACTGAAAAACACACAAACTATTGCCTGCCTCCTAAATCTTTTGATGAATTCCTTCACAAATCAGCTGCAATTTTGTGAAAACAGCAAACTGTACAATATCCAATGCTCTGCATAATCAATGCATCTTAAATATCTCCAGCTTCTGGCAAAGCAATCAATTAGGTCAGCTCTCAAATAATTGTCAGGAGTGCCCAAGTACACTGTTTAATGACTTCCAGTCGTACTGCATCGGCAATTTTTGTTTTCTTTTTGTTGGAGGGCATGGGAGAGCAAGAAAGACAGAGACTGCAAGAATGAAGTTCTCCCTGCTCCTAAGTATAAACAGAAGAAAAGTTATGCTATTTCTATTCCTAATGTAATATCTGGAGAAATTTATTTTTGTTTCTTATCTTTATCCACCCCCAACTCATTCTCCCATCCTTGTAACATCTGCAGAATCAGCCAAATATAAATAAGGGCTCAGGCTTATTTGGGCTCTTCTTGGCAACCACTTTCCTCAAAAAAACAGAATGATGAGCTGGACAATTATAAAAGTCATCTCCTACCTTGTTCCTTTATCCTTGGATAGTCAGACCCTTATCTGTCTTTGTCTCATTACCTTGACATGAGACTTGAAGAGCCAGCGTTTGGCTCTGCAAACTCATTAACTCAGTTCCTCTTCCCCTGACCTCCTCAGTATAAGTTATTCAAACAATTATCAGAATCAATTTTTAGGGAAAAAAAACCCCAAGAATGAAGAAGTAAATGAAAAATCTGAACCACACATTTACCTAAAGTAGGCCATGGTCAAGTTAACATCTTAGTATTTTTCACTTTTTGGAGAGGTTTTCTTGGATGAAGAAGATACAGCAACTACAACTTGTATCAGTAATGCCCTTCACAAAATATCACAAAAAAGTTACAAAACTGAGAAAGGTGGGAATTAATATAATAATTTAAAGACAGAAAAGGAACAAGCTAAGATGGAAATACCAAAAACCTAGAATGAAAGAAGATTAGTTCAGCTGGGTGAACAGTTCCAACCAAGTATAATAACAACACTGAAATAGTTAGTATATAGTTTTATTAAGAAGGATATCCAATCTTAAAAAAGCAGAATACAATGAACTTCACTGCTGAGGTTGGGAGTATAAACAACACAGATGAGAATAACACACCTGTTCATGAAGAACTGGAAGAATCTGAAGAGATAAACAGAAGTAAAAACCCCTAACAAACAAAACCAAACCAAACCAAACTACAAAACCAACCACACCCACCAGCTGGGACTCTTATCCAGAAGTCAGAGTGACTACGGACATATATTCTAGTAATTGATTCAAAACCAAAAACATATAGTTGAGGAAGTACCAAATTTAGTATCTCCCCAAAATGAGTATGTGACAACACCAAAAGCTTATTGGGTAATTGTTTTCAATTCAGTGCAATTAAGACTGCTTTTTGAAGGACAAGGATAATATCCTTTCTATATATTGAATAATTTACATTATGAAAATCAGAATTACAACTATATTAATAAACCTTTTTGTTTTCAGTTGGAGGTTTTGATTTCATGAGATCTTATCTAAGTTATGCACAAAGTATGGTGGTAATTTTCCTGTGAGAAATAGATCAAGTAAGTTCCCTGTGCAAATATACTCAACCCAAGGCCCATGGAATGTGCTTTAGCGGGGTAAAGTCATTTAACAGCAACTGGAAATAAAAAAGACTTAACACTGACTGTCACCAAAAGAACAGAGCTGTTAACCTCAAAATGTACCCTACACAAATCGGGGAAAGCAGCTGCCTCATTTTGCAGCCATTTTTATTTCCTGTCTCACTGCATCACTGCATGGCATGAACCCCAGGGAAGTGGACACGCAGTTTACTCAAACCACTCTTATTGCTGTAAGAATGTGAAAACAATATCCCAAGTTCACTATGAAATGACCTTGATGATCTGCATAACATTTGTCAGACTAACAAAATTTGTAAAGATACTTGCTGATATGATGAATTGCATTCTTCACTGCTCCAGTTACCTCAAACTAAATTGCCTGTCATTATAATGATGACTTCTGTAAGTGCAGTTTCTTAATTTGTTCCTCAGTCTTTCAACAGCAACCTCACAATAGACTTTAAGTGTTTATGGATCAATAATGTGCAAGAATAAAATACTGCAATACCAACAAGTATTTTTAATCTTTCTGCTTACAGTGTGCCATGACAGAGCATTAGCAGAGAATATAATTTCTAAGTAACAGGAAAAAATCATCAAACCTAGTTTACACGCATCCAGCACCATGAACAGGTAGAAAATCCTCCAGATTCTGAATAGTACTCGGTTCTGGTGATTCATGGTTGATCCAACGGACAAAAAAAATGTGAGGAAATTAATAAAGAAATTTTAAGCAACACATACCTTCTTGACACACCTCATCACAGACAGTCTGTCCTACTGAGCTACTCAAGTGTGCCTGACCTGAGCTCAGGTGCAAAGCATGATGCAATGATAACCAGAAGGGCTTTGAAAGGACTCAGAAAACATTCACAGTATTTACTCATTTGGGCTCATAGGCTTGAAAAAAATGTGTGTATTATTTTCAGTCTCTGAAAACAGTGCATCTTAATTTATACAGGAACCCAGTCAATCAGGTCATGCTGACAGGGTCCTTCAGGATAGAGTACTCAGGAAGCAACTGTATCTGTGTGCATAGAACAGTAAATCTCTGAGCAGGATCAGGAAGTTTTTTCATTCACAGCCAGGTTGATGTATGTCACAAGTCCAAAGGATCTGAAAGGAGCTCTCCTCAAAAATTCCCATAGGCAAAGTTGAGAGAATTGCAGAAAAAGAGGAAATTTCTCTGCAGATCAACTTTGTTTGCTAAAAATTGAGCCAAAAAGAAAGCAGATTCCAATGGGAACTTATGTTTGGACAGGCTAAGGCACTAAATGGGAATTACTGCTTCGTGCCTGGTATAGACACTGCAAAGGGTAACACACACTGAACTGCTACATGGAAGACCAATGGTGCTGCACTGACTTGGGCTGGCTGTCAGACACCCATCCAGCCACTCCCTCATGCCCTCTCCTCAGCAGGACAGCGGGAACATTACATGAGAAAGCTCATGTTAGGGCTGAGTGAAAGACATCATTCACCAGCTACTGTCATAGGATAAACAAGCTCAACTCTTCTACCTCCTCTCCTCTCTCAGGGAACAGATGAATGGGGAAAAGGGTTGAGGTCAGTCCATAACAGCTCCTTTTTCCTGCTACTCCCTCCTCATGCTCTTCCCCCTTCCACTGTGGGGTCCCTCCTACTGGATACAGTCCCTGATGAACTTCTCCAACATGAGTTCATTCTACCAGGAAAAAAAACACTCCATGATGGGTCCCATACAGCCACAGTTGCTGCCAGAAAACCCCCATCTGTGTGGGGTCCCCTGCACAGGCCACAGTTCAGGAACTTGCTCTGGCATATGCTCTCCATGGCCGTAGGTTCCTGCTGGGCAAGTCCACAGGCTGCAGTGTGGAAATGAGCTCCACAATGATCTTCAACATGAAAAAGGGTTAAAGGAGTCACTGTTCCAGAATATGGAGCACCTCCTAACACTCCTTCACTGACCTGGGGGTCTTTGCAGGGTTGTTTCTCACAGTAGGTCCGCACCTCCCACTCACATTCTCCTGTGCAGTATTTTTAAGCTTTCAACCAGTAAACCAGTTGGGACTTTATGCAGGAGCAATATAACGATATTATAGAATGTATCTGAAGGTGGGAACTAGAAGTAGACTTCTCGATAATGACTTCTTCTACATTACTGCTTCTCATTACCCTGGACTCCAGGAAGCGAAGGTTCAAACCCATGCCCTGACATTGACTTCTGGATTCTAATTTACAAAAGTATTTCATGAAAGTCATACTTATAGGCTCATACTGCTTATTACGTAGTTCTGATTTT
This sequence comes from Oxyruncus cristatus, assembly GCA_013399855.1. NCBI lineage: Eukaryota > Metazoa > Chordata > Aves > Passeriformes > Cotingidae > Oxyruncus > Oxyruncus cristatus. Next base: position 38,610 of record VXAY01005790.1, on the reverse strand, counting down.
CGCTAGCCAACCTCCACAGATTTTACTAAAAGTGCTGTTTTATTCCATTACACAGACACAGATTTAAGAGCTTCAGGTCACACACCTGATCTGAAACAGTGTCATGAAAGACTGCAAATCTCTTCAATCCCACTCCTTTGTTTTTACCACTGAATCACTGTTTTAGCTTTAAAGACCTTCAGTTCAAATCACAGTATCCTACTCATTAATATATTTAGCTATAATTTCACATACTTCAACTAGGTTACTCTAAAGGTTAAAGCAGTAACTTCAGAATCTCAACTGCAGAAGAAGAAAGCTGAGTTGCACACAAAACTATGATTATCCCCAGTATTAAAAACACCCAGTCTTTTAAGGCAATAATATTTTCTCACTTACTTTTCACTGAATCCTACCTCTCCCCTTTAGCAATTCTGAATACCTGTGTTACATGAAACTATAAAAAGCACTGCAAAACTTTATATAAAACTATACACAAAACCTTAGCTTAAGAAATTCTTTTGTGCTACTACATAACATTCTGACTTATAAAAATATAATATATACAGTATATAGATATACCATAATACACCATATTAGGATACACCACATATATACATACATATATATGCACATTAGTCAGGGAATACACATATTTTCAGACAGGTCAGTATACAGTATGAGAGATATTAATATTCAAAAACCAAGTTCCTCAAAGGATACCACTCTCTTTAATGAGAACACAATTTCAAGGAACCTGCTGCCTCCATGCATGCTATGCATAGTGGTGCTACAAATCCCATCAGGCACATGCATGGTAAAGCACAAGCTAGAGCAAAACTAAACAGTCCACCTAAAATCTGCATCTAATTTGCTTATACAAAAATAACCGAATGAAAACACATTTACTGTAAATACATCACTGCTGGTTTGTTCAATATCTTAGAAGATAAAGTCACTTACTTTTTGTGCTTTTTGTCCTAGCTGTGTTGCTTTGCACCAGCCTAAGTCATTAAGTCCCTCTAGGTTTACAGCTTTCAAGTTCTTGCAGATAACTAGTATTGCTAAAAAATGTGAAGCTCAAGGGCACAAGTAGTTAAAGAATTAGTACTGCACTGACAGTATCTAAATAAGACCATATTGCGCTGTGCCTGCTAAACTGTGTAACCAGATTGTTCAGAAAACTGAAAACAATTTTATAATTACTGGGATTCATCAACATCACTGATAATTTCTCCTCTTGTATCTAGATTTCAATGGATACCCAAATAGATGCCTTAGAAAAAAAACATAAGAAATCTCCAACTTCAGAAGGACATACTGCTGTAAACAAATCAATCATATCCCCTATCACTGCTACAGATACAAGGTGAAAGAACACAGACCTCTCTTCTTACTTGCAAAACTTACACAAAAAGACATGATAGAGCCTCAGGGAAGGACTGAACTACTTTCCCCTCATCATTAACCACCAGTGACAAAGTAGGAATAACATAAAGTCTTTCTTTGGAAAAAAAGCACAATTTCTTCCTCTTGTTCTTAAAATCAGCTGGAAGAGCTTATATGAGAAACAGGCATTTTCTTCCAAAACATTCACTAGTATGTCATTTTTTCAGGCAACACAAGAGTGTATCACAAAGTTTTGAAGAGCTTCTGAATTCTGATTAACTTAATTTAGAGCCTCTTCTCGAGAACTAAACTGTTTCTGGGAAACAAAATGGATTTTAGCCCCAAAAATATACTGCTGTTTTGTACTAACTTTCACACCTATTCCTACTTTGAACACAAACTTCTCACAGGTGAAAAATACAAACTTGAAGAAATAACGTTTGTGTGTGTGTCTGGTGTTGCCTCCTGCCTCTCCATCTGCATCCTTTCAATACTCAAAGGGTGTTTACAAGAAAGACAGGGATGGACACTTTAGCAGGACCTCACAGGACAAGGGGTAATGGTTTTAAACTATAGATTCAGACTAGACACAAGGAACACGTTTTTACGAGGAGGTGGTAAAACACCAGAATGGGTTACCCAAAGAGGCTGCAGATGCCATATCCCTGGAAACATACAAGGTCAGGTTGGATGGGGTTCTGACTAACCTGGTCTAGTGGACACCCCTGCCCATGGCAGGGGATGTTGGTTTAGAAGACCTTGAGAGGCCCCTTCTGACACAAACCATTCCATAATTCTATGGTTTCCTTACACTAAAAGTGCCTGAAGAGCTGATGCTCTCACAGCTTCTAAGTAATGTCTCTAGTTAAACTTTCTTTATTGTGTAACAACTATACAGAAATATACTAAGTAATTTTATTAATTAAACTTGAATAAAATTGACTAATTTTTTACCAGTATGCCTTTAGATGATCTCTGAACATAAAAGAAAATAAACACTAAAAAGCATCAAATAAAACTAACCTTAAATATACACCAGCATATTAAAGAGCAGTATCACCAATAACCAAATTACTATTCCACACATTATTAGTTATAATCACTACTATATATAAACAGTAAAGCACAAAAATTACTTTCCTGTTTATGTAACAATAATACAATGCTATTCCTCTTTAGATAAATATGACAACGAATCAACACATGTAAGTACATACAAAGCAAAAAGATCATTTTCTGGTCTCTTCAAAAAAATAAATTCCAACTATTAAGGACTGTATAATGCACTTAGCGGGGATGACAGCAAAAAAAGTGAAATAATTACCACTTACTAAAACAACATGTTTTCAAAATTACATAAAAGATTGCTGTAACTCTGCATGTTAAACTTAAGTGACAATCCATTCCCACTAGCTTACTTTGCTTTAAAGTGTTTTTTGGTCATTCAGAGATAGTACCTTTTATCCTACTAATGCATAGTCTCCTGAGCAGCTTTTAACGGATGGCTCTAAATAAATATTTTGGAATTCCAAATGGACTTCATCAATAAAAATATTTTTTCTATGATTGCTAATCCTTTCAAAATAATTCCCCTTTTAAACACTCTTTCCAGATGGATCCTACTCAAGTGTCCAGAAATTCTCTCTCAATTTTTCAGTTACTTTGTCCAGAGCATTTCCATGGCTTTCTATCCTATAATTCCCTGGATCATGGACAGAAACATTAAACCAAAAAACAAACATGCAAAATACCCAAATTTTGCATTTGTTTTATGAAGCTGATTCCTTCATCTGACTGGAACTTAAATTTTTAACAGATGCAACCTTGCCTCCAAAGATTATCTTACCAACTTGTTTAACCTTGCTCGTTAACTTCATGCCACATTTTAAAATCTTTCTTACTGTATGTTTCCTCTTCTTCCATAAATATCTCCCACTGACTACATGGATTAAATTTTATTGTAGATGTTGCATTCTTTTCAATAAGTTGTTTTGGTTTACTTACTTTCCTGAAGCTGTGCCCACTAACAGGTGTGTGGGCATGTTTTAGGGTTAGTTTTGGGATGTTTGTTCTTTATTTTTTATATCCATTTGCACTATGTAATGCCTTCTTTTACTGAGAGGTGTTCACATTGAAAGATTGTGCACTCAGCACTACATCATTGGTGTAACCTCCTCTTACATGTTCCATAATCAGTTCTTACATATCACCGACACTCTATTAATCTCACCCTAGTTGTATCTCAGTGAGAAGCTCTCCCATACCTGTTTGCTTCCGTGGCTACTGTACTTCAAGAGCACTGTATTTCTTGCTCCTCTATCTCTTTCAGTATATTCCATGCAGCCAGTGCCAACATCCTGGTCAAGTTGTCAGTAACTAGAAACTATATTATTCCTGTTTAGGCCTATAATTTCTGCCTACAAAAATTCCATGTTTTGTTGAATTGATTCAAGCCTCTAAACTCCTCTGGCATGTACCAATAGCTTCCTGCGATGGTTTTGGTTGGAATAGAGTTCATGTTCTTCACAGTAGCTAGTATGGCTGGAAACAACACTGGTAACACAGGAATTTGTTATTGCTGAGCAGGGCTTGCACAGAGCCAAGGCCTTTTCTGCTTCCCACCCCACCCTACAAGGTCGGGGGTGCACAAGGATCTGGGAGGGGACACAGATGGGACAGGCAACCCCAATGGACTCAACCAGAATTTTTCTGTCATTTTTTGAGAGTGAATAATTTTAAAAAATTGCACAAAATTTAGACATTCTTTGCATCAGAAAAATCAACAGTACAAACCAAATTTTTTTATAACAAGAAAACTACTTTTCTTCTGGCTCCCACTTTAAAATATCATTCCCGAAGTGCAAAGAATAAAATGTACCTTCAAGTTCAAATCATTAAAAAAAACTTAGCACCAGATAACACCTATTCAGAATTAAAAGTATTAAAAAAAAAGAAAGAAAGCTGAAATTCTGGTTGAGATCTTCCTAACTAAATCAAACTTTAAAAAAAAATTACTTTTTTTCCCCCCATATTTCTTACTGCAACAGACAGAAATTATATGAAATCTAGCATACTTATAATGTAAAAGCCTTTGTTTACAAAATGCTGTAACGAGTTCAATTAACAGACCAATGCAAGTATTCACCCAGTACTGCTAGGTTTAGAAACAGCAATCCAAACTAAATTGTCTGGGAATTCAATATCATGATAAATAGAAGCAAATAAAAAATAGGTACATCATAAAGGTAAAATGTTTCTAAAACATTAACAGAAATAAATACATGATTCTGAAGTGCATCTCCAAGGAGAACCTTTACTCATTTTTCATTCTTTTCTGCCCTAAATTTGAGTGCTCCCTCGCTTTAATTTTTTTTATGAAACCTTTTTTAAAACAACCCTAGCATTCCAAAAAATGTTGCTATTCTAAATGCACTATGAATAAGATGTATTTACCACATGAAGCTTAGATTTATAAATCCCCACTTTTAATTTAAAAATAGATTGTCCTCCCCCACTCCAAAGTCACATACAAGAGATACACAGTGCAATTCTTGCTTACAAACTACAGCTTTCTACACTTAAACAAAATGGCTTGATATCAAGGTTAAAGATAACTTACCTTCAACTGCATATAAACACAAATTCAAACTTGTGAAACAGCTTTATACTAATGGGAAATAAAATGCTTCTTCTGTAAATACAAAGTTTAAACCAGAAAAAAACCCAGTTAAACTACTTTTTAAAATATTACTGGAACATAGTCATATTATAAAACAAACATTCCTTACTAATGTTACATTCATTCTTCAGAATTCCAAATAAAAACATATACTCATCATTAATATACTTTTCTAAAAACTAACATAAAATGTTTCCAAAACATTACTACAATATCATGATTGCAATATTTCTGTATTTTTATTTTTTGCAAAAGAAATATTCAAATTTAAGATTTAGAGAGGACAAAGTCATTTACAGTTATATGCAAGAACAGAAAGCATTCAGTAGGAATTATAAAACTCGCATCTTCCTTAAAAACTATGAAGTTTAAAACTACGAAGTCTATATCCATTCTTATTAATGCTACCAAACAGAAAGTTCGGTTTAATTTGAAAATTTTAATTTTCAAATTAAAAATGTTAGCTACAAGATGTATTTTTGTTGTTTTAACAGTCTGAGACAACTGTACATCAAAACCCCTACACTACTTATGTATTAGATATTAATAAAGATTAAGACTTTGATGCAGTTTTTTAAAATGTCTGCAGTGGCAAGTGGGGAGGGGTAAAGATTTCTTTGCCACCTTACAGAACAACAGAGATTTTTAATGCTTTTGTTTTTTAAAGAACCAAATGTCAGCTTGGACTTATTCCATGCTGCACTATAGGTGTGTTGAGGCACCCTTGAAGCACCCAAAAGACACTGCTCTAGTCATTTACTTTCTTGTTTCTCTTTAAGAGAGGAAATACATACATGTCTAACACAGATGCCACAGCTATGTAAAAAAAAGGAGATGCTTTTAAAGTTTTGTATGTTACATTCTCTGGTACCCTTGAGTTAAATAAAAGGCAAATGAAGTTTCAAAATCAGTATTTTTATCTGGCAATATACAGGATTAGAAATATTAAACAAGCAAAATAAGACAGTCTGAATATAAACAGAACGTATGGGGTGTAGAAGGGGGTGTGGGCTGCTTGTAGCTTCCTTTTGTATTAAGACAATGAAAAATAAATGTAGTCTGTTGCATCTCTTGCTGACAGTATAGCTAATTAAAATAGATACAATCTGGAAAACGGTTAGCTAAACGGAACCACAACCAGCAGACCACGGCACTCCATGCCTTTAAATACTGGTTTTAGCCCAGAAAATTCAGTCATGTGGCCCAAAACAAAAGAGAAAGACTTGCAAAAGATATTGTAAAATTAACGGTGGAAGGACAGTATAAAACATTAAAATTTTTTAGACCTCAGTGAGTATCTTCTATTAATGGAAATAAGCATATTGAGTCAAGCACAACATCAAGAATGACTTATTCTTCTAAGAATCTTGAGATCTGAAGTAGATAAATTGAATTTTTCTTCACCTTAAATATCAATATACAAGGCAGAAATGAAATCCATGATTTTCTGGAGAGCACCATAAAGAAAAATGTAAAAAATATCTGCAAGACATTGATAGTGTTGCATGTTTCCTCAATCCCTTGTTTTTTTGCTAACCTGTAACTGTTTTGCATCTTATCCCAAATAGCAAACACACAAACAAGAAATCCTAGCTTTCTAAACTTAGACTGCTTGAATTCTACAAGAGAAAAAAGACATTTACTCCAGAGAGAAACTTTTTTTTCCAAATCCAAATATGCATCTGACCAAGACAGGATATAAACTTGCAGCCATTGAGTCCTTATTTTACAGTGACCTAAGAATGAAAAAACCTTTCTTATTGACATCCAAATTTTAATAATTTAAGACAACTTCTAGGCTTTATATTTTCACCACACTATTTCATTTCAACACTCTCCCTCCTTCTCTACAGAACAAAGATTTAATATTTGCAATTCTACTGACTGAATTACGTTAACTGTATGTTAAGCAGCTGCTCCTCCTTAGAAAGTAGAGCAGAACAAAGAAAACTGGAAGAGACAGACTGTATAGTCATATATAAAGACTCAAGTTCTTACCATGAACATATTTTTCAAAATGTTACATAAATAATAAATAATACCAGATATTTAAGATCACTCTTCTGCTCCTCAAGAGTCTACTGAATATTTTCTGCAGTAAGTCCATTCTCAGCATTGTGAGTCCTATAAGTATTTTATTTCTTAGCAACTGTTCATTTTGAAATTTTACAGAGGTGTGGTGCACCTCTGACCTGGGCTGTTACCAGATGCCCATCCAGCCACTCTCTTAGTTCTCAATAGGACAGGGGGAGAAAGTAAGATGGAAAAGCTTGTTCAAGATAAAGATAGCTAAATAAGAAAAATCAAAAGGTGCACGTGAAAGCAAAGCAAAAGGAGGAATTATTTCATTATTTCTCATTGTCAAGTAATGTCCAGAAATTTCTTGGAGAATGGGTAGCAGACGCTTGGGAAGACAAACTCCATTAACTACAAATGTCCCTGCAATCTCCCTCTTACCCGTATCTGTTATTGCTGAGTATGGGTTTACTCTGGACCAATTTTTCAAACCCTTTACCCAATTGTTATAAGCTGAGAGAAGTTTTATACAGACAAAGAGATTTGACATGGGGGAACAATATTAAACTTATTACTAGCAAGATAAAGACTATAGAATAATATATACAACAATTCTAACTAGGTTTTCTTATGAAGAAAATTCTATGTATGTACAAATTACCCCTCCCCCTGTATACGTCCAGGAGGAGAAAAGTCTCTGCTTTCAGGGCTACAGGTCTTCCAGATCAATTTTGCAGCACTTGAAAGTTTTTCTTCTATTATCTGTAGGGCAACAGCTCTGATCGGCCGTACCTGGAAATCTCTCTCTCTCTCTCTCTCTGCTGCACGTCGACCTCAGGACTGTCCCTGCTCCTCCCTGCTGGCCAGGACCAGAGGCTGGGGGGTACTCGGGCCCTGTGAGGTCCTCCATGGACTGCAAGGGGACAACTTGCTGCACCAGGGTCTTCACCACTGTTACAGGGGATAATGGCATCGAGTCCATCCCCTGTTTCTTGTGGGGTCCCTGCTCACAGGAGACAGCCTTGGATGGGCTTCTCCAACGTGAGTCTACCGTCAGACAGCAGTTCTTCCATAATCTNTCCAGCGTAGGTTTCTCTCTCCAAGGGCCACAGGTCTCCACCAAGACTCTGTTTCATCTTAGGCCTCCCACAGAGTTACAGCTTCCTCTGTGCACTTCTCTGCTCGGGCACAGGCTCCTTCATGAGCTGCAGGAGGGCCTCCTCATTCTAAATAACCTTCCACAGGTGGCAGGGGTTTTAGTTTTTAAGTCTTTTCCCCTGCTGGAGGGGGAGAGGGTGCCGTCCCAGGCCTCTCCTCCCCCCTCCTGCTACACTGACCTTGGAGGCTACATTGCTATCTCTTGTTCTCCTCTGCTCTCCTCTGGCCTGAAATTTCTTCTGCGCAACAGGTTTCTCTTCAGTTTTCTTAAATATGTCATTCACAGAGGCGTTTCTAAAACTTGTGTAAACCCACGACAGTGGTACAGAAAAATCCTTTGGGGCAGTTTTGCCACCCATCCCAGCTATGTTCTCTCCCAAAGTCTTTCTCACCCTTAGTTTACAGACCTTTGAGAGGGCTGCAATGAAGAGGGTTAACTCCATCCCAGTCAGACTCCATGAGCAGCATGCCATGAGCATCACCCTTCCCATCAGGAGTATCCCAATTTTAAGACACACAGTGTTTTAAACAGTAAGAGACGAGAACAAGGAGGATTGGGTCAGAGACCATTTGGGCAAACCTGACACTCAGAAATACATGGACTCTGATGAGAGGCACCCATGAGTGTTGAGGCAGCTGGCCCATGTCATTGCTAAGCCACTCACCATCATCTTTCAAAAGTCATGGAGAACAGGAGAGGTGCCATAGGACTGGAGGGAACAATCCCATGCACCAGTAAAGGTTAGGGGTTAACCTGCTGGAGAGCAGCTCCGTGGAGAAGGAACTGTGGCTGCTGGTGGACAATGAGCTGTCTATGAGCCAGCAGTGTGACCTGGGGCCAAAAAGGCCAATGGTATCCTGGGGTGCTTTATGGACAGTGTGGCCACCAGGTTGAGGGAGCTGATCCTGTCCCTCTACTAAGTAGTGATGACACCTCACCTGGAGCAGAGAGTCCAGTTCTGGGCTCTCCAGTTCAAGAAAGAAACTACTGGAGAGGGTCCAGAGGAGGGCTACAGAGCTGGAGCATCTCTCTTAAGAGAAGAGTATCTTTAGGGATAGGTGTCAAGAGGACAGAGTCAGACTCTTTTCTGTTCTATACCAGACAAGATTAAGGAGCAACAGGCACAAACTGAAACCCACAAAGTCCAATTTGAATAGAAGGAAAATATTCCTTACTTTGAACGTGGCAGAGCATTGGAACCGGCTGCCCAGAGGGGTTGTGGAGTTTTTTTCTCCAGTGATATAGAAAACCTTCCTGGATGTGATCCTGCACAACCTGTTCTAGATGAACACGCTTTAGGAAGTGATTTCCAGAGGTCCCTCCTAACCCCAGTCATTCTGGGATTCCATATGAAAATGGCCAACTGATGTTGTATAGTTTTCACGCTTTCCTCTAGACCTTAAAATTTAACTCATGTCTCTTTCAATCTAAAAATAGTCAGACTAAAACTCTTAAGATATGAGTGTTATTTAGCATTGATGATTCCTAGAAAAAGCACTGCTGCAACATTTTTTTTAGCCCTGAAATAACTTCAGGTCATCCATATCTATTCTTCTTATATCACTTAAAACTTCTGCAGTATTTGTAATGATTAATTCCAGGGGTTTTCCTGATATTTATCTGCTTAGCAGAGGTTAAGGCAATAAATGGTACAATTGATCTGGAACCTTTGACAGCTTGTCACTCAACTGTCACAGATTTCTGATTAGTGTCAAAATTTGTTGCTCAAACCTTGACAGATGACAAGAGGGTTTGAAGAGTTATGTCTATGGCAAAATGAAGCTCTAATAGGGAAAATACACACTTTTGAATTATTACAGCAAGTATATGCAAGCATGCTAATACTGAACATTATACCTGTTCCAATAGGTAACTCAAAGCATGCAGTTCAGTAAAACCTGTCACATACTTTTACCTTATTATCAAGTATAATCACTAACTTATCATCCTATCTTCAATTACACCTCTTGTCAAAGAAATATCTTGCATTTCTGGAATCAAAACTTGAGTATTTGTGCCGAACTACGCCATCCACTCTTACGCAAATGAAGTTGGAGCAATATTCTATCTAATGCATTGTTTTGAAGCCATAGACACAGAAGTAATTTTAGCTGATATGGAACTTCACTGCCAAAAACAGTTGGCGGGAGCAACTCAAGAACTCTAATTAAGGTATCTATATAAGCATTCTGTGAAGTCCACTCACTCTGTGGCATTTCAAAGGAAAAAAACAGCTCTTTCATCTTCCTCCTAGTTGTGCTTATAAAACTTAATGTTGAAAGTGATTTTATAAATAGAAAAAAATAAGCTAACCAAAAGAGTAGCACCCAATTTCTGGGACACATCCTTCTGGCCTAGAAAATTAAGGTTTTTTTTCCTTCAAGAATGAGAACAGGAAGATGAGAGTGACACAAAACAAATCATTTGTTTCTAAATAATCTGAAACAAACACATATTTCAAATTTCTGAGTCACACAGCAAACAGGATTTATCAGAATTACAGATATTCTATTGTTTGCTGAAATAAAAATCTTAAGTGAAGATAAGAAGGTAAGGACAATCAATCTGTAATCCTATATCATCTAATATTTTCCTAAAAAAAGCCAAATTCATAAACCTTTTGTCACAGAATAACATTTGTCATTCTGAGAGTAAGTTAGATCATATTACTGCTTTAGAAGTCTAGTAACATTCAGTCAAAACCTGCTACAACAGTGAACCAAGATTTAATCTATTTCCCCCAAACTGACACAGATACAAAACAGTTCTTTTCCTTTACAACAGCAACTATCACCTCATCGTGAAGCATTTGGTCTCATAAATGCTCCTGGCATGAATATCAAATACAAACTGAATGAAACTCTCAATTCTTTCCTGGACCTACTTATGAACCACAGAATCCCACCATACAGCATTATTAACAATAACTGTTAGCTCTTGAAGCTTTTACAATTGTAATATTTCCTTATTCTATTGTAGATCATCTGAAAGAAAGATTTGTACTGAATATTAATAAGCTGGGACACATTTAGCTTTGTCTGCTTTTCATTATACCCCCTTTAGAATACTAAATCATTAAAATCACAAAAAGAAAAAAACCACCACTCATTAAGACAGAATAGGTTGGAAAATTCTCTATTTAAACCATCCTTCAGCAGCAGACTTCTCATACTCTCTTCTCCAAACTGCTACAGAAGTGAAGCTGAAACATTTTGTCATGGTTGCTCCCAACCTGGTCACCCTGACTGCTGGATCCTTTAGACGTAACTCTTTCCCTACTTCCTCCTTAATTCAACAGCAAGTTTTCTGAAATTAGTCAGTTAATATTTTTGAAGCACTAACATCTGTGAGTACACAGGGGATTAAAAGTTCTGCCTTCAGAAGAGCATATGAACAGGGGAGCAAACAGCAAATACAACCAGGGGTTACAAATTAAAAAATAAGTGAAAAGAAAATAATGGTTAATTCCCACTAATACAAACAATATCAATCTTGTGTTTTTATAATATGAAGTTCCTAAATAGGAAATGGAAAATATAACCTATCTTTAAATACTTTATGATAGTATACATGTCAATACAGCCAAGAAGCACAGCCTGAAATTGGGTTTTCTTCATTTCTGGCCAGTCAACTCTGCCACTAAAGATAGGATTTGACTATAAACACATTACAGATTCAAAGTATGCAGTCATTTCAAGCATCGCTGTAAATCTGTTCAGAATCCTACCTTGTTATTGCCAACTGTACATGGAGTATGTTGTAGACCAGTAAAATATGTAGTATTACCTATCACTCTTACTTCACACAAGAATAACAGCTTGGTTTAACATGTGCATAATTTCCCTACATGATTTTAAATGTCTCCCTAGCTACGCCTGTCTGATCTTTCTACGAGTATGGCAAAGTGAAATGCAAAAGGATTCTTCAGAGATGCTCATTCATGTGGCCAAATAATCACTGACAAGATAGTTGAAGTTTTCACCCTCAATATTATACGTAAATATATTGTTGTTTTTGAAGCAGGTTAAAAGCTTACGCATACAGTATTTTAAAAAGCACAGCTTGTTCACGAATTTGTTTTGTATTTTGCTCATGTTTATAATGTGGCAGACTGGTAAGTTCTACACTTTCTTTACACTCTACTTTAAATACTTCTTTGCTTTAAGTACTTCCAATATGTTTAATTAAAAACACGTGCACAGTTTAATGCAAGTTTTACCACGACAGTTTTTGCTGCAGAGTAGAAGCTAAACACAAGAAAATTACTTGCAATATAGACAGAATTCACTTAAATTTTACTTTAAGCAAAGCAACAAAAATATATATTGACACAAAAAAGTTTTAGACAGATCACTAAAAATGCTCTTTAGGAAATATTTCTTAATTCTAAGATTTTGCACCATGATTTTCAAATTTAATATAGTACTTTGGTTTCTCTTTCACTCCCCAAACCTTACTCTTGCTAAGTGACTGCAACTTAAAGGCCACCAGAATTTTACCACTACAGGACTAACAGACCTTCATGTATTAATGATTTGCACATCACTTCCAAGAACAAATATGTTATATGATTTTAACCTGAACCAATTCAGGTCCCTACTGTTATTCTGTTGTAGTTACAGTTAGTTCTATGGTTACAAGAACAGGAAGCATATTTGCAGTCCCCCAGTTGTAAAAAGACAAAAGCAGAAGTAGATGAATCCCTAGAATACAAATGTGGTTATAATATCCTTTAAAAGATCACATTATATTCTCCACTAAAATATCAGAAAAATATCCTTTGAGAAGATAAAAGAAGATTTAATTCCTGTGGGCCTGAGGATCTGGGGTATCAGAAAAAAGTCTGGGTTTCATGAAGGTTTTCATTGTTTAATATTGATACACTTCAAGAGGATTAACTACTACATATTTATGGAATACTTTAGAAATGCAGAGAATTAAATAAGATCTAGGTATTATAACTCAAAGCATTCTGGCCAATAAGCTCATGACAAGATATCGTCCTTTTCAAAAAAGAAATTAAATGCATTAAAAAGAGGATTTTCAAAAACTGCAGTTCCTGGAAGGCAGATCTCAAATTTTTTTTCATTCCTGGAAAGGTTTTTTTATTGTGTTTCTCTCACATAAAACAGCCTATCTAAAGAGACACACTTTATAGGCTTTGGCCTAACCAGGATAAGTTAAACTTTATAAAAATAGTATTTGAAACACCTGTCAAAGAATATTGGGGGAACGATATCAAAAATCTCGCTTGACCAAAGCTGCTGAGAGCTACTCAAAAAATGACAGTTTTATCTATATACAAAATAAAGAAGTAATGTACAATGGTACAGTTTCCTTTAAGATCAGAATATCAACCAATAAGGTAGAGGAGATAAAGAATTCATGTATCTATCCTACCGGCATAAAAATAATCATCTCCCATTATAATTTTATAATTACAAATGCTATCCATCAAGAGAAATGAGCTTAAAAATTTATACAAACTATAGCTGAAGCACCTACTCATATAATTTTCCTTTGACTTTCTTTTTGTCAGATACATAAAAATAAAATAAAATAATTAAATACGTTCTAATTTTCAATTCCAGCAAGCTGCAATCAAGGTTCCTATTTTTATATTAAAAAATTATTATGTATTTGAGAATACCTGAGTACCCTATCATTTCTTCTCACATCAATGTCCTTACAAAGCAGACTGTCAACCATAAATAAAACAACAAATTCTTGGCACACATCCTTTCTAATGTTCTGGTGGTTTGCTTAAGTTACCTCCACTCTCTCCTGTATTTCAAATTAAAAACACCGAAGAACAGGGTGGTTCAGTCAGTGAAGAACTGGGGAGGAGAGGAGCATACGTGTCTAGGAGCATTGCTATCTCCATTAATAGCATAATCTGTCCATAGATCGAATACCGCTGCCCACATCTCCTCAAAGACTTCTGAAAACTTTTGAAAAAAGGCTTCCTTATTGTACAGGATAATACCTCTCACTTCACTGTAAATTGCACTCCTTACATAAATACTTGCAGAGTTTTGGAGGGGGGCAGGCTTGTTTGTTTATCAAAATTGCCATTTCTACCCAAGAGGTTATTCTTTCTTTTCTGGCACCTGCACATATAGGGAGATAGCACAAGTACCAACCTTTTCCTGTCAGAAATGTCCTTCTTACTGCTATGAAGTCATACAGCAAATCAGCAACATAGTCCAATAAACTTATGTATAGGAAACCAGCTATTGCCCCTACAAAAAGCTTCATCTACTGAAAAAAAATATGATCACTACCAGACCTGATGGCAGAACTCCCAGAGTTCCTCATCCCTTCAGCTGCTCTGTGCTCTTTACAACCCTATTTCTTTGGCAAACAAAATCTTCCAAATAGGGCAGTATCATCAAACATTCTTTAAAATATTTACATTTCTCTGCCTTAGTGATCCATTGTAAAGGTCCAATATCCTTTGCTTACCAGCCCTAAAATTACTCATCCATTTGTCTTTTTTTTAACCACCCTTCCCCAAAACTGCCAGATGAACTACTCAGACACAAGTCCATGACTACAGTACACCACATAACATGAACTGACAATCATATTCTTACAGTTTCCAACTACTTTTTTCCAATCTATTTATCACTACTCCTTTCTTAATATATTTCTTAATTATTTTATATGTAATAAAGGTTAATAGTTGAAAGCCTAGAAGAAGCTTAGTCTAGTTTCTTATTCAGGTTAATAATTATTTTATCTCTGATATGTAGAGCTCTTGTCCCTTACAGATTAAGATCTGGAAGAAATAAAACTTAACCTTTCGAGTTTCAAAATTATTTCCTATTTTTGGAACATCACTCAATTTACAAGCTTTACTGTCCTACTGTAATTTATCCATCTTCAAGTGAAACAAACTAGTGCTATACAACAGATTCCAAGCATTTGCCTCACTGGAATGAGTAACAGGCTGTGCTAGGAAGCATACAACAGCATGAGGATTGTCAGACACTGGAGCAGGTTGCCTGGAATGCATTTGGAATCTCCACCCCTGCAGATATTCAAAACTCACCTAGAGAAGAACTGAAAAACCTGCTTTGACCAGGAGGCCAGACTAGGTAACTTCTGGAGGTCATTCATGTGACCGACAACTCTGGGACTTATGTGAGTAGGTTCTTTTCCCTTAGTGTTACCGCCAAAGATTTTAGCGTGTAGCTTAACATCTATTGTGATTTATTTTCAAGGGTTAGACTTGAACAACTCAGACAATACCTCCCACGAGGTTTAAGTCTCAGTCTTAAAGGAGACTGAGAACACAAACTGCTCTTCCAAGTTTATGAGGTGACCCTTATTAGCAATGTTGTGTCAACGGGGAAATCAATGCCCAAAGGAGTTCAGTGATTCACCCAAGACTACAAGGAAAGCTTCTCCTATTTGGAAAATTCCACTGTTACAGTATCTATAAGGGTTTACCACAGAGAAATAGACATTTTCTCTGCCTTGACGTTCTACAGGATTTTAGCCAACTCCTGCAGGTAATGCAAAGAAACCTCAAACCACTCTAACTTCCAGGTCAAATATGTATTTCTCACTTCTCTTCAGTACTAAAATTGACTCAAGCACATGACTGCCTGATACAAATTGTAAAATACTATTTTGATAGGTCAGGGAGTATTTGAAAATTTAAATGATTCTTTGAGATATTTTTATGTCTTTCAAGTGACATGTACCCAAAGGCAGCGAGGAAAGGCAAAAAAAATTATGATAAAATTTCAAACAAACTGTTAGCACACAGGCTGGTGTGTAACAACAAATATTCTTAATTAATGAGCACAAAAAGCTAAAATGAGCTCCATTTTCCCAGTAAAATGATGGTTTTCTTTCTATCAAGAGCCACATCTTTTCACAAACCAAGCAAATAGAGTAAGCTTGTTTCAAGGTCAACATGATGCATGCTTAAATTTTGTTAGCTGTAAATACAATATTACTATCAAAAGCCGACAAAGTCATACATCATTATGTATACTTTGACAAGTTCCCTGATATCAATTCAGAATGACAGATAGAATAATCACATTCTAGTTTGACAAACTCCACTGAAAAATGTGACTCCTAAGTACAAATTTCGAGAGCTCAGCCATCTACATCAGATAATGAAGACTCAAAGACCGCTTTTCATCAGTGTCATTTGATTAGTCTCTTCAAAAAAGAGCCTTTTTCTTGTGATGAGGTGCTTTCTTTTATGTACTTTTTTTTCTTTTTCTCCGGATTTATTATTATCCATATACTGAGATAAAAATGGTGAATAGCAAGGGGGCAATCTGTTTTGTTTTATTTGAGCTATAAATAGAACAAATGAAGCTACTCTATCTCAACACTACATGAATCATGAGAAGTAACACTAGTCAAGAACAAAATAAAAAAAAAAAAAGGCCTTACTCAAACAAAACACTCAATATACAAAAACCTACCATGAAATAATCATGCAGGTATGTATTTTATTCTGGACAGCCTGACCTTTAGTATTATTTTGTTCATTTCAACAACACCGAGTCACTGTTACCTAAAAAAAAGTAAATATATCTTTTAAATAACCTTCACAAAATAGTGAACCTAAAGGGAGATGCTACCTACACCACAGAACAAATGAGAAAGGAAGACCTAAAAGAAGAGCCACATCAAAAAAAGCTACTTGAATGTGCCGAGCAGCAAGGTAGTCAACCTTATCAGGAACAAAACAATTACATATTACATTTACAGGAAAAAGAAATGGCGTGAACAGCAGTCTTTCATTGCAAATGCCCTCAAGATATATGAAGCCACCCAAGGTATCACAACACTGCTTCCCTCATTAAAACACCTTAACCATTCTTCACAACAATTATCTTGCTAAATAATGAGCACTAAACATTTTTTGCAGATGTAAAAATGTTACATTTTACATTGGATACTTTAGCACAAACAGCTGACTTCTAATACAAATTTATCAAGAACCAAACCTCAAATAGTGGCATATTGGCCCTCAAGATTATTTCTGTAACTTAAAAGACAGAAAATATTCTGATATTCGTCCTACTGATACCTGACATAGCATACATTAATTTTAATGCTTCATAAATACTACCATATACATTCATACTATACAGAATAGACTCTATGACAGGCAAACTGTGCAACAACAGTGTACACAGTCAATAGGAAACTACCTCTGTGATTTCAAAGTACAACAATGACACTATTCTACAGAACCACAGCATTGTGATAACAATAAAAACTGCATTTTTAATGGATTGCATTTATTATACATTAAATTACAATTCTTAAGAAAACCACATAATGGCTAATCACATACAAATGCCAGGAACAGAATCAAATTTATTAAGCACCTATTATTATTTTTCTCTTCTATTCCTCCGCAGAATAATTGGGAGCAATTTTTAAAGAAAAATACCACTTAATATTAACTAAACAGTAGCACACACTGACTAATTAGCGGTACTTCTTATTCAAAGGGAGTTTTTTGTTATTTAAAAAATACTCTTCCCAATAATTTAAAAATACTTTCTCTGTTACATGCAACCTACAGTGATTAAGAGAGAGCTCACTCGGAAGGAGTACTGTATATCACGTCTTCAGTTTAGAAGGAAATATAAGGGCTCACAACACCCTTGGTGTTGGTTATTAAATTGTATACATACAGGAACATAAGACTTGCACTTATTACCATAAATTTTCTTTACAATAATTTATTAGCAAGTAAATGTAAAGCCTTTGCATCAATTTACAAATTCTCTGTTTCTCAGAATTTGCCACATGCACAAAGCTTAAAATTAAGGTATATACACACACCCCTCATGTGCGTGCCTCTATTGAACGTACAGTTGATGGGAATCCAATAATGCATTTACAATGCTGTATGAAGAGGTTTTTTCCCTGTTTATAAAAAACACTACATAACATTTAGAAGGTAAGGTAATCTGTGTCTGTAAATGCTAAGTAGTTTCTGTATAAAGAGACTTACATTAATTTATACATTTAATTATACATTTAACTGTCTAAAACAGATCAATTCTATGTTACGTGATAACCTCTGGCACACTCATGTCACCTCTTATAAAACAAAAGATTCTTAAATTCAGTACTTAAATGCACACATAGAGAAAACATTGTGAAACAAAGGAGTATTTGTACTGGGGTTTTTTTAGATTTTACTGCAAGTATTGTAGATAAATTGTTAATTGCAGTTTATTTTTTTTAAGACAGTTATAATGGTATGAGTTTGGTCATTTTTCATATGAGCTGAAAAGCAGAACAACACTCTGCTGAACAAACGTTGTTACACATACCAGTATTTTGAATACCAGTCAATGCTAACTAGTATTAAAATATATAGATCAGAACACTGTAATTTTCATCTTACTTCACAGAAGGAGCAGTAAGTACGACGACCAAGAGTAGCCTTTCATTTATCTTCAATTAAAAGCAAAAAAAAAATCTTGAGTTTTTGACACATAAATATATTGTCAGATTGGGCTAGCATAATCTGCAAGTTCTTTTTGCCCATCAGAAAGCTCAGGAAACAGAATAGCATTAATGTATTCACTAAAATAAAAATTTAAAAATTTAAAAAG
>VXAY01005790.1:5521-19739 GCA_013399855.1 Oxyruncus cristatus | reverse complement strand
CACTAAGTAGAACATGTTTTTTTGTGTAAGTAAAAGTACATTCAAATCAAATGTATTAATTGGAAAATAAATTTGAAAAACAAGCATCTCAATAAACTTAGCACAGCCTTGAGAGTCCCTGCACATGCACAAAAAAAGCAGCAAAATAACAAGTGTTTAGAACAGTATTTTCTTGAATGATAAATAGAAAGCATTTCTTATTTAAAGCTGAAGATTAAGAGTATCATATCTCTAAATAAAAGCTTGGACCTAAAAGACGGCATTTAAGAGGTTTAATAAAAATATTAATTTTTCAAATAGTTAAACACAGTCTCAAAAACAAATTCAAAATACAGAAAGAAAAATACACCAGAAAAGTGGACACAGGTCATTTCTATCCATTATAGGTTTGCTATTCTGTTAACATCTTTAGCATTCAACTTTAAACTCATGTTTCTGAGTTAGTAAATATAATAAAGATAATAACATACATCCCCTTCAAAGGATTTTATTTCCTTGTTCCTTACTTTGTAGCTATTTGTGGTGTGATTATTAATAAGCAAAGCAAAAATTTCTTCCTTGAAGTGAGTTACATTCATCAGACTTACCAGAATTGCAAAAGAAAAGCTGGGTCCTTGTTACATACATCCACAGTTGTTTAAGTGTAGATTACAGTTACGTAAGACCAAAAAAGATATGGAATGCACACACAGGTCTAATGTAAGTGCCAGGGAGATGGATTAAAAAAATATTCTAACAGCTAATATACCTAATTATATATATATCTATTATATTCAAGTTTAATATTAAAATTACTAAACAATAATGAGAGTAAAACTCGGCAGATAAGGATCAAAGCATCATGAGTGAACAATATAACAAGTGAGACTTTACTCACATGTTCAAGAAAAACAATTGTCTGTCACAAAAACAGCAGCAGGAAGGAAGGCATGACTACCAAATGAAAATGTTTTCTTAGATTTTCTTCATTTGGATTCATTTGGTTACCATGAAAATATGAAGCACCACATTTTCATACCACCACAGTGGTATGAAAATGAATGGAACAAGACTGTAATCTAAGAACCTGCTCCAACCCTCTCCTGATAAATCATAGCTGAGAAACAAACAACATGTTTTGATCATATTTTCATTACTAACTCCTACAAAAGCTGTTCTGACAGTACAAAAACGACTGGTACTAGTTTGTAACAGTAATCAAACATATTCATAAGGTGATGAGCTGGTAATTTCTGAGGCAGCAGAAACTCATACAGTGGAAATAACTGAAGTGCTGCATGACTAGTGTTCTATCATTTTACTTCATTGTAAATAAAGTATTCAAGTTATTCAAGAAAGGGTAAAAACAGATTAGATGGATGGGGAAAACAAAGTATCAGATTTCACTGAATCTGATGAGAAAATAATCTTTTAAAAATTCATTTGCCATATCACACACATCTCCCACTCACAATTACTTTTTTTTTTTAACACTACTAGTCGCAAAAGGATTTTTCTATCCCTTACTTTACTACAACTCATGGACAAAGTAAAATTTAAATGACTGATTTCTAAATTCCCAGCTGTCTTTATATTGCAACTTGGTGTTTTGCCCCTCTCAATCAATCCCTAAAAACTTCTTTAGTTATATTTTAGCAGTGCCAAGACCAACCAGGTTACGACTCGTCATCAAGTTTGGTATAGATAAACAGACAGTAGATGAGAAAAAGCCACACTACTTATCTACATTAGCTATTTGCTATTCTCTTAAACCATTAAATATTTGCATTTATTTGAGCTTACAATTCAGGTGACAATGGAAGGTGTCTCACTACTGTCAAAGTACATGTAGACTGTATTCATCGTGTATTAAAGCTAAAAGCGTAACTAAATGAGTCAAGTTATACATGGCACTTATTTTATTTGGTACTTTTTTTGTTAATTTAATACCTACTGCCTCTTGTATTTTAGAAGTTTACTTGAAAACTTTAAATTCTTCCACATTTATTATAGTTCCATGCCATAAACCCATTTCATGTTGCAACCAATAATGACAGAGTAATCTTAAATATAAAATGGACAAAACACACGATGTTCAAATGCAGACAGCATGTGCATGACCTGGTATTTATCATACTCAAACACAATCAGTGAGTTAAAATGCTTTCTCATTTAAAAAAAATAAAATTTAAAAAAATTGTGCCATTTTTTCATATTTATTATTTATGCTAAATTGTAACAGGTTACTCATCTTAAGAATCAAAATTAATTAGATGAGATCAATACTTCAACTTGAAATATCTGGCAAATTTCTGACTTGGATTAGATTTTATATACTACACAATTCAGGCAACCAAAAAAGAATTAGCAGCACAATTAACAGTAATGAGGTTTTGTTGTATGAAAATCTAATCTAAAAAAATAGAAGCATTCTTTCCCTTCAGAAGAGTGAACAAAGACTGAAATATAACACAAAAACAAGTAATTTAGAACTTGTGTTAGCACATCAAGTGCAGAATCTCTTTCAAGTCATTTTCAGAACCTACTGCTCTCCAATTAAGTTTCCTTCCTCTTTTTCATAAATAATTTTTTTGGGATGTTCATTAGTATCTGTTTTGAAAGTTATGGGGATCTCTAAATTACTAAGGATTTTGCCACCTCAAAGCTATATAATTAAGAAAGAGAACAACAAATATTTGAAGAAACTTTTCCAAAAGGAACATGACAAGACACCCTTCAAAATTATTCCAATAGTATCAACAACCACACAGCCTTGACAAGGAATATCAGTAATTGCCCCTCAGATTTCACCATCCTGGTAACTGTTTTATCATTACAAAGCACACTAACACTGTAAAATAAAATATTAGAAGCAAACGCTACTGCATTTCATTTTGCAACAAAAAGTGTGCCTCCCATACAAATACAACTTTCTAGAGCTCGATTATTTACCGCCATTCCATTTCTTCACCTTCCTCCCCTATGATTTTCCTTCTCTTTCTTATTCCTACCTTTTGTTTCTCCTTTTCTTCTTCCCCTCTCTTACTATGCACGTCTGTTTTGTCATCTGCTCTCATTTGTTACTTTCCTCCAGCTGGCAGCATGTGAACCCTGGGGCCGAAGTCCCATTTAGCCATGTCTGAGAATGTCAAGCAATTCTGGCTATGAAAGCCAGCTACCACCTGGGAAGGGATCGAGGGGGGCTCTAAGTCCACCAGAAAAGGCTGCCCAATAAAAGTCAGCTTGCAGCCTATAATTATAACTCCTCATGCACTGACACTGGGGCCTTGGAACACGTCCAAGCTTTTCTTTTTCCCACCCCTCCCCTCCTGTTCATTCTCTGCACTCCGGTAAACTGGTAAGAAACTGAAGCGGTACTCAATGCTTTGGCATATCTCAAGGGTCTCACCTTACTGCTTAAATGACACCCTCTTGTAAACAGAGACCACATCAACTGAGAAAAGAGCACCCAAAAATGCAGAGTTGTTTTACTTACTGAAGTACAGAATGCTTGAGCAAGATTGTTTCAATATATGGCAGTGCAGTCCCTAAAGTCAGTTTGTAGCCCCTTTTTGCAGTTGCAAACACCTTCCTTACTCTGGAAATACTATCCCTGCTGTCCTCACTGTTGGCGAAACACACAGTTTAACAGCCGTTTTAAATCCACTGGAATTGTATTAGTGCAATCATTTTAACTGAATCCTTAAAAATGTGTACAGACTACACATATTACTATCAGCAAGGGAAATACACTGATACATTTATCTCACTGTGACACAGTATTTAATAAACTACACACATCCTACGCCAGGTATGTGAAACAGAGGTATGTCAATATCAGTCAGTACACTAATAGCTGACACATCAAAAAGACACATCTACAGATCAACAGATCAAAGGAATTTTCATTTTAATATCTGCAGTACTTCTGATGTGCCAAAATGCAGTTATTTTTGCCACATTTAAAATTTCATGGATACTTTTTAATAGTTTGTAATATTTAACAACAAGCTCTGTCCTCCATTACAAGACTGTACCTTGTGTAAATGCACTACAGCACTGATGAAGAAAACACACTGTGCCAGAACAGTGGCTTTATGGAGAGAGGAAAAAAAAAAAAAAACAAACAAACCACAAAGCAAACACACACAGACACACACACAAGCCCAAACAAAACTAAACAAAAATTATACCAAAACAAACAAAACCAAAACATTTACCAAAAAGTTCCAGCACAGAAAAGAAAAAACAAACAAACAAACAAAAAACCCCAAACAACAACAACAACAACAGAAAAGTAGGATACTACACAGCATTTGAGTTAGAGCCTTTGCTGAATAATGTCCTCAAATACTCCAGAACACATGACAACCTATTATCACTCATTCTGGATTTGAGCTTTAACAAACAGTGTCACAGTGTCCTGTGACACAAATCTATCTTGTTCATAAAATGAATTGTACCACTATTACAGAATGCTTATTGAAGTGAGCACCTAATGTACTTTCAGCATTAACTTAGCAATAGCCAGCACAGAACATGTTCTGGTTCTTGCTAAAAGGAGAAAACTGATACTGGAAGAATGAATATAATTTTACATATAAGGAGAAGCCTTATGAATAAAGGCAAACCCAGTGGGCACAGCAGAACACTTCTCAAGACATCCAAATCAGTGATTCTGCCCAAATTAAGACTTTAAATTATTCTCTCATACTGTGATGCATTTATCAGATAGCTCCAAAGAGTTAAACACACTGTAGCGTGAACCTACAGGGGAAGCACCCCATGCCATTTTCAAAAGACTACAGAAATAAACACTTGTCAGTATGCAAAAAAATTCTGAATTCATTTAGTAAGTCAAATAATTCACACTTTTATTACTGATGGATGGCTCCACACATACCAATGCCAGATCAAGACAACACAGAAGATTCAAATGACATTATGGCAAGTTTTATGCTATGTAGTCAACCGGTATAGAACGGAATGACCATTTTGACTCCTTCTCCTTTCCATTGCTATTGATCCTCCACCACAGCAATGCTCTTGTACAATAAGTCGTATAAACCTGACTACAGCTGATAAACCAGCCTTATACCTGATGAAGAGCCAACACTGTCTCCAAAAAATCTTTACTATATTAATGGTATTGATGGTATTAGATGACTGATTCAGAATTGCAAACTTCCGAATACAATTATTTCTACCTTTAATTTAGTACATATTTCAACAGTCATTTGTCTTTTAAGTGACTATTCTAATGCATTAGATACGTAGATGTATTTTCATTCAGTGTTCTAAAGTTACCTTCCTCTTCCATTTCCTCTTTTTCCAAGCTGCATCAGCTAAAACTATTAAACTTGATATTTTCCTCTCTAATTAGACCACAGTAAAAATAAAGAACCATTATTCTGGGACTTGGATGGTCATTGAGGGCTTTTTGTTCATTTGCTCATTTTCAAATGAGAAGAAATATTTGACTTAAATTAGTTAAAAAGGCTACCTGATTTACTTTTTCATTCTTTCTAGAAGTCTAATGTTCTGATTAGCTTGTATTTTTGTAATAAAAATACCCATCCACTCTTTATCCCAGAATCACAGAATCATTAGGGTTGGAAGGGAGCTTTAGAGATCATTTCATCCAACCTCCACCTCCCTGCCAAGGCACTCACTGGAGCAGGTGACACAGGAACATACTCAGGTGGATTCGGAATATCTCCAGAAAGGGAGACTCCATAATCTACCTGGTCAGCCTGTTCCAGTGCTCTGCCACCCTCAATGTAAAGAGGTTCTTCCTCATGTTGAGGTGGAAATTTTTGTAGTTCAGTTTATGGCCACTGGTCCTCATCCTGTTACCAGGCAGCACTGAAAAGACTCTTGGTACCATCCCCTACGCAGAATTAAAAAAAAGAGGTCACAATGCCTTTCTCAATAAGGTAGAAATGCTGTGAATTTCTAGAGGAAAAGAGAAAGAAAGGAGGAAGGTATCTAAATTTGAAACAAATCTAGAGGGAGGCAGTATGGAGAAGAACATAAAGCTTGGGGAGTTCCATCACAAGTCATTATGGTTTTAGACATAAGTTGAACAAGCATGTAAGAACAACATGTAAAATACTGTGCATTAAAAAGCAGATACACAGTTACATTATTTAGAAAAAGCAGATTTTTCAGAAGCAAAAGTTTGATTTTTAAAAAAAGATGAACATCAAAACCCACGGGTGGAGGGAGGTGGAACAACAACTCAGAATAGTTTACTACTATGAGACACAGACCTCAATTCCTAATGAGAGCTACCTCTAAAATTACAGTATGTTCAACAAGAAGTAACTCAAGGGAAGCAAAACTAGTCTAACAGAGAAGGCTGCTTTATTTATAAAATCTGGGCAATTTCTGGTGCTTATTTTTTGTTGCTGTTTTTCTTTTTGTTTGTTTGTTTTTTTAATTTGAGCCTAAAGCTAGCTCTACAAAATTTAGAAAACGAGTGTAACAGACTAAGTAGCTGTAGCAGACTCTAAACAGATGCAAAGAAAAAAAATAAAAAAAAAAATAAAAGACACGCAGTCCATCTCCTTCAGACGGGTCTGGCGCAACCATTTTTTCAAGTGGTTGCAAATCCAGACAGGATGCAGAACAAATTTAGGAAGATATTTTTTTTGTGGCTAGGGTTTCATTTTTTACCAATTGGAACATTAAACTTTCAGAAGATAAACACGTCACCTGAAGCTAGATATTAAATGATAAATCTGTTAGGGAACAAAAACCATAGCCAAAATGTAATAGAGTTTTAAACTTTTAGGTTTAAGTGATTACTATGAGGACTCAGATGGCACTGCAGCTGAAGTTGTATTAACTTTACTGCTCAAAGGAACCTTAAAAGTGCCATTTCATTTAATAATAGCAATAACAGAAATAACGAAGTAAAGAAGTAACACATGCATAGCAAATTCATTTCCATTTATCTAGATTACAACAGAATGAAAACCATGTATTACTTTCTCTCTGAATACAAGAAGGTATTTTGAATTTTCTTTTTTGCTGGATTTGTAGTTAGTTTTCTTCAGCTCAGAGATGAAAAAACAAACCAAACTAAATATGATTTTCTCCAAAAAATATTCAAGTACTAGTCACTGATTGGAATCATTGTATGTGTGAGTATTTGGTTTTAAACCAGTGGTCACTTGAAATGGAAGACTCTGAGAACAATAAAGTAAGAGTAAAGCTTGAGAAGTTGCATGAAAGCTGAAGTATTACACAAACAAGAACAAAAGGCCTGTCACAAAGGTACAGAATGAGCTCAGGTTGTTCTTTTTGCATAGCAACAGTGCAAATATTACAGAGCTGCACAGATATTTCAATTTTGCTTAGTCAATACTGAACTATGTAAAACTTTCCAAAATTATAATGAAACTGCTGGAGTATTTTACTGTCTGAAATATTTAGCAACATACACACAGTCACACTTCCAGATTTAACAGAAACCACCACAGCACACACCCAGTAAGACAAAAATACCCTCCACTCTGCTGTTTTGAGACCTCACTTGGAGTGCTGCGCCCACCTGTTGGGCTCACCAGCACGGCAAGGACAGTCCAGTGGAGCAACACAAAAATGACCAGAAGGCTGGAGCACCTCTCATGAGAGAAAAGGCTGAGAGAATTGGGATTATTCAGCCTAGACAAGAGAAAGCTTTGGGGTGACCTAACTGAGGCCTTTCAGTACCTAAAGAGGAGCTACAAGAGAGCTGGAGCGGGGCTTTTTACAAGAGCATGGAGTGACAGGACAAGAGGGAACGGCTTCAAACTGAGAGAGGTTTAGATTAGATATTAGGATATTAAGAAGAAATTCTTTACAGTGCAGGTGGTGAGGCATCAGAACAGGTTTCCCAGAGAAGTTGTGGATGCCCCACTCCCAGAAGTGTTAAAGGCCAGGTTGGATGGATAACATGGTCTAGTGGAAGGCGTCCCTGCCCACAGCAGGTGGTTGGAACCGAGTAATCTGTAAGCTCCCTTCCAACACAAACCATTCTATGATTCTATGAGGAAACGAAAAGGAAAGGAGGAGGAGAAGGGAATCTCTTCTAAAATATACCGAAATTTTAGATCATAGCAGCAAAAAGAACTACGTAACTGTTAAACTACAAAACAATTTCTATTACTTGATTTAAGTTTTTTTCAATATACACTCTGCAAGATGTATGTAGATATTTCTTATTTCAAGTCCAGAAAAATAAATTTATAACTGAAATGTCACAACTACCCCTCCTAATAAAATAATTTTTTGTTAATACACTTGCTGTATAAAGTGAGCCACTCAAAACAAAAGGAGTTGTAAAAATAAATTTAATAGAATAAAAAGGATTCAGAAATGAGGAAGTTACCTAAGGTTCCAGTAAATTTGCTTAATAAAATACATTAATTTACAGAATTATATTCCTTAACACCATGAAAAAAACATCACAGCTGCAAAATTACTTAGGTAATGCAGGTGAGCATGTATGGGTAAACACAAGTGAAACACTATTTGAGGAACATCAAGTATGGTATATTATCATCCCACTTGAAATGTCAATAGGTAATCCCTTATTGCTACTTTATAGTCAGCCAGACTTTATATTTTGAATTGCAGTAAAAAGTCTCCACAGAAAAAAAAAAATTACATGTGTACTTGTAGCATACGCTTCTCCATCCCTTTGTTTAAAGAAATTTTGACAGATTTATGACATTTTGAACTGAATGCAGAAACTAAGCCTAAGACATGCCTTAATGAGTACATTAACAACAACAAAAAAAATCATTAAACAGCTTCCACAAAAAATCATAACAATTCATAAATTTCTTCAAAAATATATTATTATAATATTAGTTTCAGATTTTATTCTAAGTCATCAAAATGCAACACCACTGCAATACAATGCAATAGAAAACTCAAGCTGTTTTGCTTCAAAGAGGGGTCTTTTGCAGACTCTTTCAGCTAACGTCCATGAGAGCATAACATAAGCAAAGCACCTTCAACTGCACTGAAGAAACGGGAAATAAAACTCTTCCCTCTCCACTTCAGTTTCCATCTTCCCTCATTCACTGTACATCAAAAGGAATCAACACAACCTGACACACAAGGACTATTCCCCTCAGTGATCCGGCAGGTGCTGAGGCCAGACAGAAAGCCTGTTTTCCACAGCCCTTTACCTTGTTTGATCACTGGTTACTTTTGATCTGACACTGTCCTCACACTAGTAATGACTTCCCGCTCGCAGAACCCACCTCGCATCTGTCACCCAGAATAAAGGGTATCACACTGCGCCCTGACAAGGCCTATGGCCACGGGATGTGCTGCCAGCGAAAGGCTCCCCAGCTCCCACCATTTCCAATTCAGCTCCCTTTGTTTTGCTGGGTACCGGGGCCAGGGCACCAGTGACAACAGAAAGGATTATACACCAGCTGTGAAGCTGAGCCTTCATGAATTTATATCTTTTCATCTCGGCTTCATCGTCTCCTTAAATGCAGTGAACTTCATGGTGGTTACTGTGAAATACACATCCAACAAATGTTATGGAAAGTTTGTTTAAATCCTCTTTCTCTGGAAAAGAAAAGCCAGTGAATGTCCTCTAGTTAAACTGAGAGGCACATTTTTTTTCCCCAACTATTACTATTAAACTTTTCCAACTGATGTTGTAGGAAGTCACTAAAGGCCAGCTGCCAGCTTGTAGCACTGGAAAGGCAAAGCAAGTGAGAGGAGGAGGCTATGATTTTTGTTTTATTCACAAAAAGTGTTTGAGAGCTAAACCAGTGAGTTCTTTATATCTATTACTTCCTTGTGACTACTGTGTGCTTTAACAGCAGCTAAAGAAAAGTACAGGAGGACTTTAAAGCACATCATGTTAGTTGGAGAATGTAAAAAAAAAACCAAAAATTTTTCTTATAAAAATCAAGGATACCTATACACATAGTACAAACAACGATAATACAGACTTTGGTTTAGCTTTGTAATTACATGTGTTTTAGTGGTACTGTTGTTTGCATTTCAGTGTAGTAACATATTTGAAAGATATGCAACCTTTTTCAGCCTGGAAGTCTAGTTAAAGAAGTAAAACTTGCATCACAAAGGATACAATCTCACTTTTCCACTACTACATAAACACAGATTTGCATGACATGGCTCAGAGTCTGTTCTTAGATATTACACATTTTATACCCTAAGTAAGAAGGTCCTGACTTCCAGAGAGTGTTGCATACTCATACTTCAAATTTAATAGGAACTGAGCACACCAAAAGTATTTGGAAATAACTTTTTGAAGACCTAAGCGTGAGTATAGGAACTCAATTATGTAAACCGCTTAACTTCCAAAACTGAAATCAGATCTCCTAAAGAGCTGTAGGTCTAATTAACACGATTCAGAATCAGTACCTCTAGTCACTATCAATTTTTAACTAAATTCTTTTGAAAATTCAACTCATTCTTCCAATTATTCCCTCTTCAAAGTAATACTCAAACTCCAGAAGCTAACTGGCCTCTTTTGTTGCATGCTGAACTTCACATGTCAAGATAATCATGCACAGCAATTGCGCATCAAAACTTGCCAACATCCCCATATGCATCCTAGGATAACCCTGACAGGAAGTGAAAGAACACACAGAAATTGCGGTCCTTCATTTTCAGCCCTTTCCCATCAAGAAACTCCAGGTCACTATATTAGCATCAACAAGATTTACTCAAGTCCATTCTTGCAAGATCACACAAAAAACGTAACAGCTAAAGGAAGTCATGACAACAGATGGATTTGTCAGACTTCGTGCAAGGCACTAACTGGGAATACTAAAGCGCTGCAATCCGTATTTCAGGAATACTGCACTGCATTTAAGGAAGTTGGTTACCTTAAGACAGACAATGATTCTCAGAGTTTTTAATACAACCATGGTTTCTTGACAAAATTCAGCTTTTTAAAAGAAAAAATCCCATTTTGTCTGACAATTTAATCTTATACATCACTCTCTATCGATATATCACCTTTGTTGGAAATGGGTACTAGATGAATACAAAGGAAAAAAAAAACCTTGAAAACTAAATAATACATGGAGGACTAATGCACAAAATTGCGAGAATTAAACTGGAACAGATCTCTCTCTGATTTAAGTTAAAATATAAAGTTACAGAATTTAAAAGAAAATCATACGATGTCTAAAACATTGGAAATATCCAAGGAAAAGAAAACAAAAAGCATTTGCAATATTTATAGGCTTATCTGAACAGAATATAACAAAATACATATGAATCCAACTGATGAAATATCTTTGTATGGCACTTTATATGAAACTTAAAGTATAGCCTAGAAGACAAATACTTCAACTGTTCTGGAAATAAAAAATAAAAAATAAATAAAAATAATAAAAAAACCCCCCTCAAATAATGGAAAAAAGAACAGAACTTTTGCAAGCTTGAAAGATAATCAAAGTAATAATCTGAAAGACAGCAGGCATTTGGAGCTAGACACTTTTCCACAAAAGATGAAGGTCATTGAAATTGTAAGTTTCACGGAAAACATGACCAACTGCAAGGAGCAGCAACACATCTCTCTGTAAGAGAGGGTACGAGAGGGAAAGGAAAAAACCCAGAACTCAACACCTTCCAGCTTTCACTGCGCAGGTCACATTCTACCAAATTTGTTTTGTACAAAGAGGAGCAGACCTTACTATCACCTCGGGTTGATATCACTTAACTCAGGGATTCTTGCTGGGAATTTCTCTTCTCTGCTCATACAAGTCTTAACACTTGTTCTGATGCAGAACAGCAATCTTTTTGGAATTTTGTGTTTTTGTGCTTTATGAGGATGCCATTCTTAATTGCATCAGACAGATATAAAGCTAACAAAACAGACCTTGATAAAACTCTATGTCAATAAGTGAAAACTTAATATAAACCGTGAAAGTATGTAAGATAAAGACAAAAACGCTCAACAAAAGGAAAGGTTGAGGGGTAAAAAAAAAAAAAAATCACTTCAGTCAACTTAAAAGGATTGCAATAACACTGAATAACAACAAGGTGAAAATTATGGGGTTGCATCATAATTGTAACCTACTATCTGAATTTGAAAATGAATTATGGAAGCCCTTTACCATCTTCAAACAGTTTGCAAAAGAGAATAAAACCAAAAAAAGCTAAAATCTTTGTGAGAAAAAATAATGCCTTTCAATAAACAGTCTTGATACCACTCAAACTATATAGGAAAAAATGAGTTAGCTACTAAATGGCATGCTGTTTGTGTAACAACTAGATTAGACTCAATAACAAACACAAAACCTTTGTAAAATATTTGTATTTCAGAGAGAAATGGTAAAGAAAATCGTGGCTATATAAAACACAGATATAAAAGGATTAAAAAAAATACTATCATTCATAAAAAAGCTTTTTTTCTTCCTTTTTTATTAAGGTTAGTATTTAATGCTGTTAACAGTTAAATCAAAATTCTCAATCAACAGAAGAGCCCAAGTTTTTTCTTTTTTTCTGAAGCTTTGGAATTCTTTGCTTGACTGGAAAGCAGAAAGAGCTTTGAGAAAGATAAGAGACTCTAAAACCGCTCCACAGACTAACTTTGATTATTACAAGAAATAAATAGTTCCCTTAAGTAGATGATAATTAGATAGCGGAAAATTCCACCTTTTCTGCTCTCACACCACGCCATCGACCCTAGCAGTCCACAGTGGTCAGAAAAAAACACCTTCTTAATAACAGGAATAGAATACTGAGGCTGAATTGTCAGCCTCCACCCATCAGAACTCTTCACATACTGGCCATGAGTTGAGCATGCACAAATAAGGTTGAGTACTGGGCCTTTAAAAAAATAAATTGACATAGTGGAGTTCTTCACCCAATACAGATTCATACAATTTATCCCAACTAATTTTAACATAGCAAATCTAAGCATTTTATAAATTGATACTTATTTACATAATATTGTGTTTAGAAGGAAGAAAACAAGCAGCAATATGCATACAGCATGACAAAATGCCTTCAATCCCAACAGTAACTCAAAAGCTGTACAAATAGCAGCTACTGGGTAGTAATTCAAAACTTCACTATCTGTGTAATTCACCTGTAAGAAGTCAAAGAACTGACTGAGGCACTTGGTGGCTCATAAATTCACACAGGAATAGTTTGAAAACTGACTGATAAAGATTTTTTTGCTTAGCTAGTAAAAATTTCAGTGTTAATATAATAGATTGGATTTCATCAAGACCTTGGAATACATGTTAATTCAGTTATAAGTTCCCAAATTTATAAATGGGGCACCACCACTGAGTGGGTATCTGTCCTGCTTAACGCATTTGTCTTTTTCAAAGACAGTTTTCTATAACTGAAATCCACTGTTAAAATCTTATAAAATGGTAGCATAGAATAAAACACAAAAATATTCCTGTGAATTTACACCTGCAATGTATATGGCAGAAGTCAATCTATGGCAAAAACATTCCATCTCAGCAGTGAATTCACTGTACAGATGTATGAGATTTCACTTTTAAAGATGAATCCAAAAACATTTTCCATAATTCCTATCAGCAGACTCAATGTTTTAAGATGTGATTTCCCCCTCCTCCTTTCATTTTGAGGACACTGTACACCACAGAAAATGTTCAAGAATTAATTTTTCCAAGCTATTCCTTTTATTCCGCACTTATCTATTACTTTCGTTATTTTTTATTTTAAAGACAAGACCATGTGGAATACTAATTAGTAGCCCTCTGTGATAAAAGTAGCCTACATTTAATCTCAGAAATAATACTAATAATACCAATGACCTAAACATGTCCCAAAAATGGGGAAAAAAACAGAGTTTGGAGAAAGTCTGACTGCCACTCTCCATTCTCTTCCACCACAAAAAAGCCAGAATAGGTTGTAAGACTGCGTATGTTTGGAGAGTAGCATCACTATAAGGCGACTGACCTCTGATTAGGTTCAGCCTTCAAGGAGAAGGTAAGACAGAAATATTAAATTAATTGATAGTTCTTCAATAATTCTTCAATAATTTGTTTTCAAAATCAACAGCTGCTTTTGATTATGAGGTGTATGAGATTAGTAATTACTCCTCACATTCTGCAGCCTAATTTTGCTGCATGACATGTTTAAATCAAGAAAACCATAATCGTATGTCTTCTGAATACAAACAGGTTCACCAGTAAAAACAGTAATAATTACATCCACTATGTTA
The DNA here is from genome assembly GCA_013399855.1 of Oxyruncus cristatus. Lineage (NCBI taxonomy): Eukaryota > Metazoa > Chordata > Aves > Passeriformes > Cotingidae > Oxyruncus > Oxyruncus cristatus. Next base: position 5,560 of record VXAY01005790.1, on the reverse strand, counting down.
AGCAAAGAAAGTAATTTGCAGTGTTTACTGCAAAAAAAA